>MU775886.1:26240-64296 GCA_026770625.1 Nicotiana glauca | reverse complement strand
TTTTGAAGAAGATAAACTTTTCTCTCAAGAACCCCTCCTCCCTCTCTCTTATTTTGTTCAGAAAAATGGTTAAAAATGAGGGTTTAGGGTGTTATATTAGAAAGGGGGTCGGGTTTTAAATTTTAGAAAATAGAAGTCCGGGTGAGATCTGCGGTCGCATTCTGCGATCGCGGAATCGAAATGTGGTCCGCATATTGGATTGCAGAACTGACCCCAATCACTGAACATCTCTGCCTGGGTATGCGGTGGAAATGCGGTCCGCATATTGATTATGCGGTCGCATAATGGACCGCATTTTCAACATCAATTTAGACCAACTCTCTGATCCACTATGCGGTAGGAATGTGGTCCTCATATCGATTATCCGGTCGCATAATAGACCGTATTTTTGACATCAACTTAGACCAACTCTCTGCTTCAATCTGCGGTAGGAATGCGGTTCGCATATCGATTATACAGTCGCATAATGGACCGCATTTTTGACATCACTTAGACCAACTCTCTGCTTCACTCTGCGGTAGGAATGCGGTCCGCATAGCTGATCTGCGACCACATTCTGGACCGCATAAATGATAATTTTCTGGAAAATTGATTCTTTTGATTTTTAAAGGCTTAAATCACTACCAAGGGTCCGAACCGCAGCGAGCAAGCTCGCCGCGAAGAATTCTACACATTCCTAACACATATTCGGAGTCGACACAACGGGTTACTAAGTTTTGACGCCAAAATTATTTACGGGACCTTACACAAAATTAGAACGAATACGTCACAATATGCTAAGGGAACAAAGCCCAAGCGAAAACAATCAAAAAATATAAAAAATCCCGAAATTAGCAAAACCTGAGCCCCTGGTCCATTTCTAGAAACTCAAATGTTTTTACATCAATGGGTTCTTTATCACTCCGCGAGTCTATGCATATAAAGAACACCAAAATCGGAGTCCAAATGACCCATCAAATCCCAATTTGAAAATCCAAAATTCCAAGTCCTAGATCTTCCATTTTTGTTCAAGTTTCCATGAATTTCTAGATAGATTTCACAATAGAATCAAGTTTAAGGTTCATAAATCTTACCTCCAATCAATTATCCTTGAATCCCTCTTCAATTTTCCTCAAAGAGCTCTCAAAATACTCAACTAGGGAGGAATAATGGCTCAAAATCACGGATGAAATGTTTTATAAACTCACTGCCCAATTATGATATTCCTTCATCGCGATCGCGGCCAAGCCTCGCGATTGCGAAGGGAAAAATTTCAAAACCTCAAAAACACTCTAAGCCAATGCGATGCCTTAACTGCGAACGCGATGCTTGTTTTCCCAGACCTATGCGAACGCGGCCTAACTGGTGCGAACGTGAAGAACAAAACCACTGGACTCCCTAACACTTATACACGAACATGAAACACTACACGCGAACACGAAGCGCAAGGTCAAGTCCCTCCGTGAACACGAGACCTCAAATGCGAACACGAAGTCCGAACTCAAGCCAACCCAAATTTCCTTCTACACGATCGCGAAAGCTAAAATCATCTGCAACTACTGTTGAAATTTCTACAACTTCTCAACATAGAAAATGGTCTGATTGACCACCCGAAACTAACCCGAGGCCCCCGAGACCTCAACCAAAATCACCAACACATCCTAAAACCTCATTCAAACTTGTTCCAATAATCAAATACCTCAACTAACACAAAACCATCAATTCACATCGAATTCAAGCCTAAGTACCTAAAAACTTCCGAAATACGCTTTCGATAAAAAACCCAACCAAACCACGTCCTAATTACCTTAAATTTTGCACACACATCCCAAATGACCTAGTGAAGCTACTGCAACTCTCAGAATTCCATTCCGACCCTCGGATCAAAATCTCACCTGTCAACCGGAATTCGCAAAATACTAACTTCGCCAATTCAAGCCTAATTCTACACAGGACCTCCAAAACCAATTCCGATCACACTCCTAAGTCATAAATCACCTCCCAAATCTAACCGAATCTTCATAACTCACATCCGAGACCTCTAAATCATAAGTCAACATTGACTTGGAGACCAAACCCAAAATAGTTAACTAAATTTACCCAAGAGCAAAAGTGTAAGAGTCGTTGTCGCTAGCTGATACCTAAAAGGTCGTATTGACCAAGCACGTAAGAGCCTACAGGCCAACCTAAGTAGGGGGATGGAGCCTTGAAATCACTTCAATTTTGGATTTTGTCCACCTCTATAACGTGCTTTGAGATTTTATGGCCAAGGACTATGCCCTCTTCAATATGAAGTGGTATTTTTCCCAGTTGAGCACAAGATTGGTTTCTTCACACCGGGCCAACACCCTATCAAGATTCTTCAAACATTCATCAAATGAGTCACCCACAACACTTAAGTCATCCATGAACACCTCCAAAATGTGCTCCACCATGTCAGTAAATATGGCCATCATACACCGTTGGAATGTAGCCAGTGCATTATACAACTCGGATGGCATCCAAGAAAAGGCAACAATACCATATGGGCAAGTGAAGGTAGTCTTCTCCTAATCTTCTGGAGAAATTAAAATTTGGTTGTACCCAGAATACCCATCCAAGAAATAGTAGAAGGCACGCCCAACAAGTCTATCTAGCATCTGGTCAAGAAAAGGCAATGGAAAATGATCCTTGCTGGTCACTTTGTCCAACTTGCGGTAATCCATGCACACCCTCCATCCGGTGACACTCTTGGTAGGAATTAACTCATTTTGCGGATTGGTAACCATGGTCATACCACCCTTCTTCGGCACAAATTACACCGGTAAAATCCAAGAACTATCAGAAATGGGGTACACAACCCCGACATTCAACCATTTGGTCACCTTCTTTTTCACAATTCTTGCATTGCCTTGTTTAACCTCCTTTGCTGTTCCAAGGAGGGCTTTGCATCATATTCAAGAATAATCTTATGCATACAAAGGCGAGGCTTATCCCCCAAATATCAGCTGAAGTCCATCCAATTGCCTTCTTTATTTTTGGAGCACCGCCAATGTGGCATATACCTGTATGTTATTAAGACAAGAGGAAAGAATAATTAGCAAAGTTGAAATAGGGCCTAAGAATTCATACCTGAGGTGTGGAGGCAACGGCTTCAACTGCAACATGGGGGGTTCCTCGATTGAGGGCTTTGTTGGTGGAGTCTTCCTATTCTCAAGATCCAAAGATAGCATTCGAGGCTCATAAGAGAGCCCATTCGATGTAAAGCATTAACACACTCCACCCAGCCTTCATCCTCATTTATAAAGATTCAACAATACCGCCTCTACAGGGTCCTCCACATTGATCATTGCACTAGTATCATAAATTATCACTTCTGTGACAAGATCCATGAATGAGCACACTTTAGTACGGTTGGGCTGCTTCATTGACTTACACACATGAAAGACCACTTTTTGATCACCCACTCGGAAGGTGAGTTCCCCTGCTTCCACATCAACTATGGCCTTCTCAGTAGCAATGCAATGTCTTCCAAAGATTATAGGCACCTCAAAATTGACCTCGCAGTCGAGAATCACAAAATCGGCCGGCAAGATAAATTTGTCCACCTAGACAAGAACATAACCAATTATACCCAATGGCCTCTTCATTGTTCTATCCGCCGTTTGCAATCTCATGGAAGTCGGTCTCGGCTGCCCAATACCCAAAGTCTTGAAAACTGAGTAGGGCATCAAGTTGATATTTGCCCCCAAATCACATAGAGATTTTGCAAAGTATGCACTCCCAATGGTGCAAGGAATGGTGAAAACACCGGGATCTTCTAGCTTCGGAGCCATTGAGTTCACTCTTGCACTAATATGGTAGGTCATCTTGATAGTTTCATAATCCATGGATCTTTTCTTTGTCACAAAGTTTCATGAATTTGCCGTAACCCAAAATTTGCTCTAGAGCCTCCACCAAAGGCATATTAATGGATAAGCTCTTCATCATGTCAATAAATTTCTTAAACTTGTTCTCATTTTTTTTCTTCGTGAGCCTTTTAGGATAAGGTGGAGGTGGCCTTAGACAGGGAGCCTTGGCTTTAGGCACAACCATTTCTGGCATGTCTATTACGTGTTCCCTAGATGGGTTTACGTCATTGTGAGTTCCCACCTCGTTGTCTTGGATATCAATCCTCACTTCTTCATTCAATTTCTCATCAATCACATTCTCAACCACCAAAGGGATCTCATCCTCTAGAAACTCAACTTCATTACTCAAAATTTCTTTTTGTTTGGAGGCATTCACATCACCGCCTTGTCCACTTCTTCTAGTTACCGTCATTGCATGCCCGATATTGTTCCCACCCTTCGGGTTAACTACCGTATCACTAGGTAGAGACCCCTTAGGGCGAGTATTTAAGGATTGTGAGATTTGGCCTAATTAAACCTCCAAGTTTCTGATTGAAGTATTGTGGGATGCCAACTGAGCATTGGAGTCAGCATTCTTTTTCATCATCTGTTCAAACAGCATTTCAATTCTCTCCATTTCATTTTTGGATGAACTAGGACCTTGGGATGGAAATGGGGGTGGATTTTGTTTGGTTGTTGATACATTAGGGGTCCTTGAAAGCCTTGCCCATGATTTCCCTGATTGTTATTGTTCCAACCATCCTAATTGTTGTTTCCACCCCAGTTGTTGTTATTGTTGCTCTAATTACCCTAATTGTTCTGGTTGCCCCAATTTGAATTTTGGTTATTGTTCCCACAATTATTATTCCCTTTTTGTTGTTGATTTCCCCAATTGCCTTGGGATCTCCATATTTGTTGTTGGTTAGAAGAATTGCTCCTTTAGCCTTGATAGTTCTTCGTGTATTGCACTTCTTCATTCTGCTCATCATATCTTTCATCCTTGAACCCACCACTATCTTGGTCATATTGATCCGACCTCCCTTGGTTCTGTTGACCTCTTTGTCTTTTTTTTGTTCACTAACATGTTGACACCCTCCATAGCATTTACTTGTCATGGAGTTTGAACCTATTGTAATTGTGCCTTTGCTAGCTGGTTCATTGTTGTTGTCAGTTCTGCTATTGCTTGACCATGGTCATGGAGCTCTTTGGGCAAGTGAATGGCCGTGGGGTCACCCTGTGGCAATTTTTCTCTACTTTTACAAGTAGAAGAAGTGTCCGCCATCTCATCCAATATCTCACAAGCTTGATCATATAGTATGTTCATGAAATTGCCCCCAACTAGTTGGTTCACTATGCACTGGTGTGTTGTGTTAATGCCTCGGTAGAATGTCTGTTGTATCATTGCCTCAGTCATATCATTATTTGGGAATTCCTTCACTATAGTCCGGTATCTCTCCCATATCTCATGCAGTGGTTCGTTGGGCTCCTATTTAAAAGCTAAGATTTCATCCCTCAAGGTTTCCATGTGACCCGACGAGACAAACTTTGCAATGAATTTATCCGCCAACTCATCCCATGTATGGATGGAGTGGTTGGGGAGTCTCTCCAGCCAATCCAATGTTTTCCCTCGAAAGGAGAAAGGGAATAATCTCAACCGCAAGGCATCCTCGAACACATTCATTTGTTTGCTTCCTAACATGTATCAACAAATCCTTTAAGGTGCTTGTAAGCATTTGATATGGAGCACCCATGAGATACCCTCGCTACTCCAACAATGTCAATATCACGTAGGTAATTTGAAAATTGCCCGTCCAAATTGGGGGTGGGACAACTGCACTAGCATATCCTTGGTTGGGAAGCACTCGAGGTACATCTCTAGGAGGTGGCGGGGGAGGGTCTGGAATATTATCATTGGCCTTTCAGCCTCTCCTTTGTCCTTAAGGTACAAGAGGTACTTCATCTTCACCATTATCATCAACCTCCTCCCCCAGGACCACGTTTCCAAGAGGGTCATTGTTGTTGTTTGCCGCATTTTATACCTGAATTGGCATCACACACAAATTAGTATCACAGAAGGAAAGAAAAACAATACACAAAACTATTTATATAGATAGCCAAAACCGTTTGATCCCCGTTAACGACGCCAAAAAGTGATCGAGTCCAACCCTACACCACTACAGAGTGGCGAGAGCGGTCGATGCAGCTTTTACCTAAGAAGGTGTTCGGCTATAGAGTTTAGTCCCTGAGTGAGATGACCTCGGCGTCTATATCGAGGGTATGCCTTGTTTGGGGTCTTACAAGTTCAGATATATAGCCTTAGCCTTAATATCGGGGTTATGCCTTTTTAAGGTCTTATAAGTTTGGGTATGCCTCGTTGAGGTCTTATAGATTTGATGTTGCCTCATTGAGGGCTTACGGGCTTAAAGTTTCCTAATCGAGGTCTTACAAATTTGAGTTTTTGATTGCTCGATGAGCTAACTGTCAATGATAGTCTAGAGTGTTCGAGAGTTTTTGGCCCTTGAGCCATCTTACGAGAAAGTACTGAACTTCTTCGAGGCACAAAGTGTTTTGGTAAGCAAAGAGGCTTCCTCAATTACTTGATATATCCGTATATGTTTTTTGCCTTTGGAGTCTCGATTATTCTACATGGACACAGTTCATTTGACTATTTGGCCAAATACAACATTCTCCTATCGAGGTGCTCCTAGGCATAGTTCGATTTCCTTCGAGAGATAACCTCCCGGGGTGATACCCCCAGTATTTGAGGTTGATCGAAGAGAAGCCTTGAATACTTGATGAGTTCTCCTTAGGTAGCATATGGATTTTGCCTCGTTAAAAACCTTACTGGTAAAACCCGTTTGGGATAAAACACGATCTAAGGGAAAAAGAGCGCAACGCATACTTTAAAACCCAAGGTCTTCGAGCTAGAGGGTGCTTCGATTCCTCTCAATCAAACACCTGCAATAAGTTAGTGTAAAACTTAAATAAAAAGGGAGAGGTTTGTACCTTAGCATTGATAGAGTTCGAGCCTCGATAAGTTTCAATTGCTTGCTCCGAGGACGTGGCACGGTCCTTTATTCACTTATTTGGGTGTAGCCAAGAATGTTGGTTGTGGTTTCTACTTGGCTATTTTCTTGTCTTTTGGTTTCTTCAATGTAGAGGGCGTCGATGTCGGTGCCATGTCGTGCAGCGCGAACATATCTCTTGCTACATGCTGCTCCCCGTACACCGCTTTTACTACATCCTTGGTTGGAAATTTCATCATTTGATGAAGGGTTGATGGCACTGCCCTTATACTGTGTATCTACAACCTCCCAAGTAAGGCATTGTATCTCATGTCACCTTAGATGACGTGAAACTTGGTATCTTGGATTGTACCAACCTTGTTGACCGGGAGGATGATCTCCCCTTTTGTTGTCTCGCTCACCATGTTGAATCTATTGAGGACTCAAGAAGAGGGTATGATCTAGTTGAGCAGTTCGAGCTGCTCCACCACCCTCGACCTGATTATGTTGGCCGAGCTAATTGGATCCGCGAGCATACGTTTAACTTGAAATTTATTCAAAAGAAAAGAAATTACTAGTGCGTCATTATGAGGCTGAGGCGAGGTCTCGATGTCCTCTTCGCTGAATGTGAGATTATCCACTGGTATGTAACTCCGAGTTCACTTTTCCCTGCTGATGGATATTTTTATCCGCTTGATAACGGTTCCTTGTGGGGCATCGACCCCTCCAATGATCATGTGGATGACGTGATGTGGTTCTTCTGGTTCGTTTTTCCTGTTTGCCTCTCTTTCCCAAAATTAGTTTTTAGCTCGGTCGCTGAGGAACTCTCGAAGGTGCCCCTCACTGATGAGTCGGGCTACCTCTTCTCGAAGTTGTCTGCAATCCTTGGTCCTATGACCATGATTTTTGTGATGTTTGCATACCAAGTTAGGGTTCCTCTGTGAAGGATATGAGAGTATGGGTTTTGGCCATCTGGTATCTTTGATTTTACCTATGGCCGATATGATGTTCGAGACATCGACGTTGAATTTGTATTCAGATAGCTGGGGTGCCTCTACCGGCCCAATGTGCCTATCGAACCCAGCTTTACTCACGAGTCCCCAGGAACTATAACCTCGAGCTGTCCTTCAATCGCCTCGAGGTATATTACGCCTTGGGTCATTTATTCGATCTTCTATATATACGACTGGTATCTTTTCTTGTTTGGTCTCGACTCCTTTTCTGTAAACTTTTGTTCCTTTGTTAAGATCTTGCTAGGATATACTAAGCCCGAAGGCGCTCCTAATTGGTCGTCTTCGACCCTATTCTTCGAGTGATACTTGTTGTGCACATCCTCCTAGGCCACAATGGGATATTCGATCAAATTTTGTTTAAGCTGCTTCAAAGCTACCGAGCTTCATTTGTTCAAGCCCGGAGTGAAGGCCTGTACTGCCCAGTCATTGAAGACTAGCGGTAATTCCATTTGCTCCATCTGAAAGCGAGATACAAATTCCCTTAGCATCTTGTTTTTTCTCTGTTTGATTTTGAAGACATCATACTTCCTAGTGGCGACCTTGATGGCACCAACGTGTGCCCTCACAAAAGTGTTTGCCAACATGGCAAATGAATCTATTGAATTTGGGGGTAGGTTATGATACCACATCATAGCCCCCTTTGATAGTGTTTCCCCAAATTTCTTCAACAAGACGGACTCAATTTCGTCATCCTTTAGGTCATTCCTTTTCACAACAAAAGTATAAGTGGTGATGTGCTCATTGAGGTCCGTGGTTTCGTTATATTTCGGGATAACGGGAATTCTGAACTTCTTCGGAATGGACTTTGGAGCAACACTCGATGGGAATGGTTTCTGCACGAACTTCTTTGAATTTACACCCTTTAGAATTGGGGGTGCGTCTGGGATCTGATCGACCCTCGAGTTATAAGTTCTCCACCTTTTTATCATTACACTACTGGAAAATGAGCCTATTGCAACAGCCGGAAAACCGTTGCAACAGAGAGGTAAACCGTTTCCATAGAGTTATTGGAACGGTTTAACGACCATTATATATGTTGCCGTGCCAGTAGATCTAGAGTAATGGTTCTTGCAACGGTTACCCAAACCGTTGCTTAAGGGATATCTTTCGCAACGATTGTTCCTCTGTGTGAAGCAACGAGTATTTCTTTCCAGTTGTAACAGTTAAAAACCGTTGCCATAGAGTTTACAACAACGGTTGGCAGCCGTTACCATATAATTTGTTGCAACGATTATGTAAGCTATTGCAACATTTATTTACAAATATTCTAACAATTTCATTATGCTACTATAACAGTTTTATTTCTTTTGCAACGGTTTTAACTAACTATTGTATCAGTCTGTTGCATGTTTTGGAACGATTTGTAAGACCTAATGGAACGGTTTTGAAGACCTATTAGAACGGCTTTTTTAGACTATTTTGGAGCAATTTGTCAGACCTATTGGAATGGTTTGCAAGGACTATTGGAACGATTCTATTAGTCTATTAAGCCCTGCCTGTAAATAAATATTTATATATATAAAATTTGTAATAACCTAAAATTTATATAAATAAAAATATAAAACACTTCATAATCTATATTGTCTCCATAAAATCAAAATATTTTAACCCAATCATATAAGTTTTACATTTCAACACTTCAAAGGTTAGAGTAAGTTTCAAACTTTGAGAACAAAAGATTCCTAGAACATGGACAACAATTCAAAGTTCTTAAGCGAGGTCTAGATATTCACAATCTTCATCTTCCCTTTCTTCAATTGCTCCACCTACAAAAGAGGATAAATAAAATAATTATCCTTCAAGAGTTGGTTTATCATTATAAGAATGGGTATGGCCCATAAACAATGCATAAAGCACAAAGTTTTTAAATGTACTAGAATGTGTCATATCAACATATGCAAACCTATACAATTGCTACAAGTCAGCATGACCTTTTTTTTCAAATGTTTGAATTACAAGAAGTCCAAATATACTACAACTAGATGCCAGTCAAAAGGGTATCTTACAACAACATGAATATGGACTTACAAACGGAACCAAGTTAAAAAGTGTAAAGAGTAGTACTCAGGAAAAAAACTAGTAGGTATATAGAACGCGTCCCACTCTCCATTCATATCTCTAACTTCTAAACATATCACATGGCAGTTCACGCGTCGACAGGATCCATTCTGGCGAGTGTTATCCATCCCACCCACCACCCACCTGATACCCACACTTTCTTTGAGCAACTGCAAGATTTTAATTCTCAAGCAACAACCAAAATTCAAGAACAAAAACAGAAACAAACCTATCATACAAAGATATGTACCAAAGACTTTGGAACTAGAGGAACACAATCAAATCATAGCTCTACCTGCATCAAATGACAAAAATATTCCTGTTTATGATGAAACTAACTCTAATCCTATCCGTGGAGAAGAGGTCACACCAAACTCAGAAGCGGAGGAACAGAACAGATCTACAATTACTCCTGAGAAGGTTGATGAAATTGGAGGTTCTATGGAGATACAAATTACAAAAACTATTGAGAAATTTGAAAATCAGAATATGGACACTATTCCATTTACAACCATAGAGAGTAGTATGAAGGATATAATTGTGTCTAGTCGCCCTATATCTACTCAAGATACCAGTAGGGACATAGTTGAGCAAGTACCTAAATCACCTAGTAATTTTCAAATGCAGAACAAAGGTGATGATATAAAGGATATCCCCGGACAAATTCCTATGGAGATTGATTTCCAAAACAAAGAGGTTCGAACTACCATGATCCAAGAGAAACCTACTTATATAATACCAAATCTTGATAATGTCCAAATAAGGCTCACATGGATCATAACAGTACTGCTCCTGATGCTATACCATGCAATAACAATCTATCCAATGTAATAGGCTAGCCCAAAACCAAACCAGCCAAGATACTTTACCAGCTCACAGTGAAGACAACCCACTAAGCTCTAGAGCTAAGAAAAAGAAAAGAATGTAGGACAGAATGTTGAAGAGGATGAGACTGGGTACGACAGTGAACAACAAGTTTCAATTACAAGCTCAGAGGAAACTACTGAAGTTCTTAACCAGACTTCTAGCCCGCAAAGGCAAGATCAGGAAGTTCAAAAAGAAATCAATAAAGTTGTTCAACAAGGGAATTTATCACCAAGAAGTTTCAGAAATAAGAATGCAACCAAAATCAAAGATCTTCCAAAAAGATCCCAAAGAGCCTCAAAAAAGAAGTATCGATGATCAGTGTCCTAAATTGGAATATTAGAGGGATGAAATCCCAAGCTACTACAAAATGCAAAACAGAATAGTGAGTTGGAAAGAAAAACAACAAAAGCAAATCTATACTTAACACTAGTCATTACCACGAGACATAGCTAGTTTGTAATTGAAACGTAGTTGGCTGATTAAGTGATTTAGGCAGCTTGAACCATCATCAACCCCTCAAAGCAAACTTGTCTAACTACGGAAATCAAATATATCAGCAAGTGGTGAAAATTACATCAATTGCTATAACATCAAGCCACAATAGTGTTGCTCACAGAAAAAGGAAACATAAAGCAATAGTCTTAACTGACCAATAGTCTTAACATAAACCAAAGAATACAAAAAATGGTGAATATACATTGCAGAATCTTAAACATAGACAGAAAACACAGTAGTCATAGAATAGAAGAATCATCAATAAAAACAAGAAACTTGAAATATTCAAACATCACAAAAATGCTATAAATTCCAAATCAAGAAAGTACACTAACCAGAAATGCAGGCAAGAAGAATAGACAAGAATAATAAGAAGATGAATTCCAAATCTTTATTCTGAATCTGAGTGGGAACTTCTCTAGATATGGTGCTGCTATAAAATAATAGTATTGCTTTTGCTAATCAATAGATGGCTTTGTACATAAAACCAAGATAAAGAGGAAGCAACATGTGTTGATATTATAAGCCAATTATTCTGTTTATAAAAGGTTATAGCTAATTTGAGACAAAACAGTCAACTACGAATAAATTTAATTGAAACTTTAAAAAAGAAGCAGAAGGAGGAGAAGAAGAAAGCAAGAAACAAACAAAGATAGATGTACTGACCTTGATTATTACTCTCAGCAGATAGGCGATTGATTAGTTGCACATCAGCTTGTTATGCAGAGGAAGCTTCTCCAGGTGAACGAGCATTGAAACCTAGCATGCTAGGATCAACCCGTAAATCTGGATTCAGAAGCTTAAGTTTTGAAATGATGTTAACTGCAACTTGTAGTTCCATGGTATTTTTTTGTGCATTGAACTTTTCCTGCAATCTTTGATGCATCATTTCTTCCATTTCTTTTAGTTTTTGCTGCATCACCTCATCAGTAGAGGGTCCCAAGTCTCCCATTTTTCTTTTTAAGGAAGTCTTGGAACCCCACGTCCATACAATCTTAGGCGACCTGGATGCTCAGGTCCCATGGCTGATGCAAATGCATCAACCGATTGACTGCCATCTTCACTTTCTTGTGTTGGTTGTATTATTTCCATTTTAGCCTACAAGACTAAATTGAGTCATTGTTAAATCAGAAAGTATATGAAACTGAGTCAATAACTAAGAACAGACAAATGATAACAAAAAACTTTAAATTAATAACTCATACAATTTTATTAAGACTATCCGCGTACGAGGCCTTGTAAACTCGATTAGGTTTTTTTTTTCTTGTGGCCACAAAGATGTCCTTGCTTGATAGAGACTCAGAAGTTTCTTTCTTTTTTTCCTGATTATATAAAAAATGGTATAAAGCTAATAAGTTCATATTTAAAATAATAATAAGAAAGAAAATATCAAACCTCGCATATTCGAGCAAAACTTCTTTTGCCAGTAGTGTGTGGATATTTCAACTATTTGCGATTCTCGGTATTGGTTTGGGACATTTTCTGCAAATCAGCCAATGAATACAGAGTTAAATGATTTATAACTAAACATAAACCAGACATTCTCAGCGAATCATGGGACGGTACTTAGTTTTACCTTGTAGGCATCAGAGTTCCAATAATTAAGAAAATCCCTAAATTGAGATTTAGGAATATCAACTGGCCTTTTCTCCATTTGAAGCTCATCATTCTCATAGGCTGTATAATGGTCGTTAAATAATTGATTCTTATACTTTCTCCAAGAATTTTGAATTGATTCAAAAACCCACTCTTTTGAAGCATCATGAATGTTATATTTTTCCTACAAATTAGGTACAGTTAGGTTAGTGTAAAAATATGAAATATCTACAAAAAATATTGCGAAACTTCAAACCTTGATATATTTTCACATATCTTCTTTTGTTTGAAGTTTCCTCCAATTAAACACATTAAGAGGACAAAAGACCGCATTCCTTGCCAATGTGCTGAGGAAGCTACCCAACTCTGCTACAACATCATCAGTAGGACCTATGGGTTGATTGTTCTTGTTTACCATAATTATCTCGCACTCTTTCCTACCATGAACACTTAGCATCAAAGTTTTTCCTATTTTTCTTTTTTTTTGGCAGAAGGACCTGCATTAATATTAAGTAAGAATAATCACCAAAAGTCAATATTATTGTAAGGCCTCGTAAAATCTTGTGCTCAAAACCTAGTAGCTCGTAGTGCCAAGGTCCGAATATGTGTTAGGAATGTGTAGAATTCTTCGCGTACTGATTTTGCACTTAAAATCAAAAGAATCAATTTTCCAGAAAATTTCCATTATGCGGTCCAGAATGCGATCGCAGATCAGCTATGCGGACTGCATTTCTGCCGCAGAGTGAAGCAGAAGATTGCTAAAATTGATGTTAAAAATACGGTCCTATATGCGATCGCATGCGGTGCAAAATGTGACCGTACAACAGGAATGCAGACCCAGGAAGACCTTCAGAGTTTTGGGGGCATTTTTGCGGTCCAATATGTGGACCGCATTTCAATTCTGCGATCGCAGATTTCGCTCGGGCTTCTATTTTTCTAAATTTTAAAACCCGATCCCTTTTTAATAAAACACTTCAACCCCCTCATTTTAAAGATCTTGCTGAACAAATTAAGAGAGAGGAAGAGAGGGTCTTGAGAGAGAAAGTCATCTTCTCCAAAATTTGGTTCTTCAAAACCATCCGAGCCGGGGAATTTCAAGCTTATCTTCATAGCCCCTTTCCTTACAGGTAAAATCTCTAACTTTTCCCATTGAATTTTTGGTTTAAACTAAGAGGGGGAGTCTCATGCATTAGTCCTTGAAATAATGTTTGAAATCATATATGCATGTCTATTAAAACCTAAGATCTAGTAGGGGTAATTATGTGGGAGTAAAAACTTGTGCAAGGAAGGGGTTAATAACCTAAATATGTTCGGGTAGTGATTTTGGACCTTGAATTCTAAGATTTTGTGTATTGATTTTGCACTACATTGACATTGCTAGATTTTTGGTGAATTCGAAGTAGAAATTAAAAAGGAATTCAGCTCCAGGTGTGTATGGCTAACTTTAACCTTTGTAAAATCGCCTTGCTTGGTGTTCAATACTTGGCATGTGATATCTTCGTGGATTGGTTGAGGAGTTAAACTCTTGTGAGCAGTATGTGTTTACTTGTCTGAACCATTTGCAAATTCATGTAAATTTTGGTGCCTTATGTGTTGATGGTTAAGACATCCGATATGATTGCACAAGTAAATGGCAATAAACTAAGTTGTGATTGCGAATGTGTTCTGTGGCAAGGACTATGGAATAAATGATAGAGAGTAATTGTAATTGGTGAAATTGAAATAACTGTGATAACATCCCTTGTGGTTAGTCGTGAATAACTATTGTTGTGATCTAAATGGTATAACGCGCTGTTGAAAAAGATAGAAATGGTATGGATAGTCACCTAAACCTTTTGTGAGTTGTGTTTTTGTTGTTATTGGGATTTGTGGTTGTTGTTCTTAAAACTTGTTGTGGTTATCCTTGTAAATTATTATTATTGTGGTATTGTTTGTGAATTGTGATTGCTCGATGGGATCGGGTTGCGTGCCGCAACACGAAGTAATAAGGTATGGGTTGTGGTGATAAGGGTGGCCGAGGTAATAAGGATGGCCTAGGTAATAAGGGTGTAAAGTGATCGATATCACTATGGAAATGAAATATGAGAACGTTGTGAAATTGAAAATGTGGAAATGATAATGGGGAAAGGAGAGTTTGTTAACTTGTTTGCCTTGATTGGTTTCCTTGTGTGTACTCAATTGTTGCTTCCTTCTATTGTTTATTACTTGTGTATAGCTTGAGGTTACTCAGGGTAAGGTTTGTTATACATACCAGTACAATTCAAATGTACTGACGTCCCTTTTGCCGGGGGCGCTACATTCATGTTATGATTGTAGGTGGATCTGCAACAGGTACTCCAGCCCACCGATCGTAGCTCCCTCTTCGTTTTCCATCAGCTTTTTGGTGAGCCCCATTCCTCTCGGGGTCCTGTGTGGCTCAGGCCGCTTGTTTTCGGAGTTTTATTTTGATCATGTGTAAGGTATAGCCGGAGCCTTATTACCGACAAATACTGTATTATCCTGTTGTACTTTTGGAGGCTCCGTAGACAGTGGGTGTGGGTTAGAAGCTTATGTATATCCATGTTTCATTTGTTGGGAAACGAATTGGTAATTTCACTAACTATTATGTATGTATGTATGTATGTTTTGAGGAAGAAAAAAAAAGGTGTTCTAAATTAATGATATGGCTAGTTCTTGGAATATCGAGTAAGGAAAACATGGAGTATCACGTGGGTTAGGAAAGGCACCCAGGTCCGCTTGCCTGGGGCTACCCAATCGGGCGCCGTTCATGTCCCACGAATTTGTGGCATGACAATTATTTTTTAATTTAACAGAACAAAATTTATATGTTCTTGCCTTGTTCCTCGGATTGTTCGTTTGTTTCATGATTGGCAGAATCCTCAAATTGTTCATGTACTGTTTGTGAAGTACGAGTGGTGGAATCCAATGACTTTTGCTGCAATTGTTCACGTAATGCTTGTGATGCAGGAGAGGTAGAGTTCAGTGACTTTTGTTGCACTTGATCATGTACAATTTCTGCTGGAGGAGAAGCAGAAGGCAAAGGCAGTTGCAACAATTGTTCTTGCACTTGAGCTCCTAATTGCGGAATTTGTTTTTCAATTGAATTCAGTTGATGCTTGTCATTTATCCTTGTAGCTTGAACAATTCTTTTTCTTTTCAACGATGAAACCTTTTGGTTCAGTAAAGATGCAAGTGATCGGCTACAATGCAATTTTTAGCCTTTTAGTTTTTACTTGAGTTCCCTTCCTGACTCATGACTATTCAAATTCCTATCAAAATTAGAAAATTAAATAATAAATAAGTTATCAAAGCATTAACAATAATGCATTGTATACACCTCACAAGTCTATGTTACCTTGATCTTTTCTGTAATCAGTTAGCCTTTCACATAAAAATAATATAATTTACTAAAGAAAGAATAAAACATGCTTCTACATCATGCTTGAACAGTTGGAGTTGACATCTATTTAGATGCTGGAGTTGGAATTATATAATTCCTGATATAGAATTAAGATGCAAGCAACCTGATAGAAATTCCTAAAATATATGTACTAGCAAAACCTATAAGTTGGGTGTCCATTTTCTTCTTATCTATTTGGTGAAATAAGTTATCTCGTACAAGGCTGATATCCTTCCTTCCAAACAGAGAAAATATGATAGGCTTCCTCAGACCAAAAAAGCTCAATTGATAGCACATACACTTAGCCCCATTGCATACCTTAGGAGAAAGAGCACATGGTACTATGTCCTTCTCGGTTTCCATCCATTTACCTTAAAGTAAAGGAGTGTTGTACAAGCAGAACTATGTGAGCAGAATGAACATCCAAATAGTGGTAGCACTAATTGGCCCCAGCCTAACCATGTAAAGCACTTCAAATTCCTTAAACAAGATATGGAGTTCACCCTAGCCCTTACTAACTCCCTGCCCATCTAGGACCCAAATCATCATGCAACAACAACAACAATAGAAGATATGATATGAAAGTTCCTCTGAAGAAATTCCAGCAAATACTAAAAAGCAGAGCCCCCTTGACTGCAATGGAACATTCACAGGGAAAAAAAATATTATTTCCTCATAGGACTTCAAGAGAACTAGACAACTTCTGGGACCTAGCTAGTTAGAGCAGACTATGACTTCAGCGGAAAATATGCTAATTTGAAGATGACTAGCAGCTAAAAGTAAAAATGTCATGGCACCAGCCCAGAACAGAACCTTACTTGATAGATGTTATGTCCTAGTCTTTTTGAAAGATTGCCTAAAGGGTAACTGCACCGAGAGGAGGGATTTTCCATTGTTCCTCAACCTATGAGGAACAATGGAAAAGGTAAGATGGTTATGCAGGGAGGAGCCAAAACAAATCCGAACTAGCAACAACCAAATTTCAAGAACCAAAATAGAAACAAACCTATCATACAAAGATATGTACCAAAGACTTTGGGAGTAGAGGAACATAATCAGATAATAGCTCTACCTGAAGAAAATGAAAAAAATATTCCTGTTTGTGAGGAAACTAACTCTAATCCTGTCCGTGGAGAAGAGGTCACACCAAACTCAGAAGCGGAGGAACAGAACAGGTCTTGGCATTGTTACCTGGGATGATTCTATCCACCTGGGATGGTAAAGGCCCTGGGATGATTCTATCCACCTAAAAATGTAAATAATCAACCCATATACTCCAGTTATCGATACGATATAGAGTTAAGGTTAAAACATAGAAACAGTACGTGCAACTTAGATTTGTATCAAAACATTAAAGGGGTGAAATATCTAATGAGGAAGGATTTCTCTTTTGCATGTTAGCATTTATTTGCGTGTTTGATAGTACAAAGACAATTTGCAAGAGAAATGGCAATGGTTATGCATTCCCACAAGAAATATTACATAAGAAATAATTAAAATTATATAAACATGAGTAATTCTAAAATATTGATAAAAAATATTATTACTCACTCTAAATAAAATATATTTAAAAGAATATAAGAAGTTTTTCTTTAATCATCTGATTCCATCCAATCACAATCAGTATCATCAAACTCATTCTCCTCTTCCGATGTTTCTATAATTGTATCATTTAAATGTTGTGCATTAGATGGAACATCAGCGACATCAACGGGTACATCGTTTCTTGAGCATCCAACGTCAACATCAATTAATCCGCTTAAGGAACCAATGTCATCATTAGGCTCCCTCCAAAATGCATCTTCAATATTGGGGCAGTTCTCTTCCTCTAATTATATAAATCAACATGGACTTTATTCCTTGCATAATAAATATCTTTCTCAACAGGATCCTCCACATAAAAAACTTGATGAACTTGTGATGCTAACACAAAAGGGTCATCTGTACTACATAATTTCTTAAAGTACATACGGGTTAACCCATATTCATCTATTTCATTACGAAACTAGTTGCATCTAAATAGTACAACACTAAAACATCCCCAATAATCAATGGCAATGATATCCTGAATAGCTCCATAATAGATAACCTCACCATCGATGGGATTTTGGTCCCTAGAGCTAGCAAAGCTATCGGTTGTTGCTGATAAAGTCACTCTACTATTTTGAGTCTTTCATCAAGAATCTCGTTCTATGGTATGAAATCGGTATCCATTAATGAAATATTTAGTATATCTTTTGGCGATCGCATTAAGCCCTTTAGCTAGCCATCTTACATAATCAGGCACCTCAATATTTTTAACTTTCTCAGCAAACCAATTGTTGAATTCCCGACTATGATTTCTTGCTCTTTCCCATGCATTTGATCTACTGCGATTACCAATTAAATTCTTATGTTCCCTACAATCATGAATATTTCAAGATCAATCATATCATTAAAAAAATGAAGTATAGAATAAGTGTTATATAATATATCGTACTCGATAAACTTTTCCACTTGTTCATCTCCAGTATTGAACAGAGCATATCGATGTGCTTCGTAACATAACTGTGGATCCATGTGAAAAGTATTTTCCTTCTTACTTCCAATTGGATGGCCTATAATAGGGAATATAGATAAAAAAATTTGAGGGCACTCATCATCTACAATTGGGTATCTACTGAATCTTGTCTTCGCACTATCATGTAGGTATCTTGAACAAAAAATCAAATACTCTTCTGCCAAAAATCCCTCTGCTATCGATACTTCTGTACAATATCGATTATGAACAAATGCCTTGTATTTACATAAGTTCCTCTCAATAGGATACATCCAACGAAGAAGAGCTGGACCCCCAAGCTTAATTTCATTCACCAAATGAATAGGCAAATGTGGCATTATATCGAAAAATGTTGGATGAAAAATCTTTTCAAGCTCACAATTTATTTCAACAATTTCAGACTTCATTTTTTCAAGATCTCTTCGCCTTATGACCTTACTACATATAGCTCTAAAAAAATTACCCAACCTAATCAAGGCCAATGAAACACTCTTGGGCAACGTCTTTCTCACAGCAACCTGGAACAAGTAATGCATTAAAAAATGAGCATCATGACTCTTGTACCCTGATATTTTCATCTCCTTCACATGCATGCGTTATAAAATATTTGAAGCACAACCTTTTGGTAACTTGGAATTTTTTATGAAGGTACAAAATAAACTTTTCTCTTTTGGTTTCATGTAGAAACAAGCTTGAGCCAAACTCACTGTTCCATCATCTTCTCTTAGTTCTAACTCCTTTCATATTCCCATTTCTTGTAAGTCATAGCGAGCATTTACATGATCCTGTGACTTTTTTTCCATTTCCAATAAAGTCCCAAGCAAACTGTCACATATACTTTCTCGATGTGCATCACATCAAGATTGTGCCTCAATTTATTATTCGCCCAATATGGCAATTCAAAAAAAATAGATTTTTTCCCCAGACCCTTGTTATCCCGGTGTCTTTTCTTTTTGCCCTTTCCAAAAACATTGTTGAATTCAAGAAACTCTTGAAACACTTCTACACCTGACAAAGTAGTAGGTTCAGGTCTATGTTCCTCCTTACCATCAAATGACTTCTTATCTTTCCGCAAAGGATGATCATGAGGCAAAAATCTTCGATGGCCCATATAACACATCTTATGACTCTGTTTGAGATATAGAGAGCATGTGTCATAATTACAAGTGGGGCATGCCAAAATCCCCTTCGTGCTCCATCCTAAAAGTAGCTAATGCTGGAAAATCACTAATTGTCCACAACAAGGTTGCACGCATTTGAAATGTTTGCTTTGTCTCAGCATCATATGTTTCTATCCCAGTTTTCTATAGTTCCTTCAATTCTGCAATAAGTGGTTGTAAGTACACATCTATATCATTTCCTAGAGATGAAGGATCTGGAATGATCATTGAGAACATGATATATTCTGGCTTCATGCAAATCCATAGTGATAAATTGTAGTTCATTGACATGACAAGCCACGTGCAATGAGAAATGCTCATGGTTCGAAATGGGTTGAAACCATCACTTGAAAGACCCAGCCTAACATTACGTGGATATTTGGAGAAGTCGGTATGTAGAGAATCAAAATCCTTCCAAGCTTCTCAATCAGCAGGATGCCTCAAATTCCCATCATTAGGTCATTCATTAGCATGCCATCTCATTGCAATAGCTGTTTCAGGACACATGAATTTCCTCTTAAGCCTAGGCTTCAAGGGAAAGTACCTTAAAACCTTTGCAGGAACTTTAGAACTTGCATTATTCAAGGCACGATTAGAACTTTTTTATCTAGAAGACCCACAAATAGAGTAATTATCGGCCTTTGCATTGTCATTCCAAAATAACATGCAATCATTAGGGCATGCATATATTTTATCATAATGAAGACCCAAATATTTTATCAAATTTTTAGCCTTGTTGAAAGACTCTGGCAGCTTAGCAAAGGGAAATATCTCTTTTAGCAACTCTAACAAGCCTAAAAAGTCTACATTACTCAACCCATGCAAAGACTTAAACAAGTACAACCGGATATATGGTGAAACTCAGTTTATTGAAGTTTTCACACCCTAGATATAATTTTTGTTTCCATTCCTCTAATAATTTAAAAAATCTCTTAGCATCTTCAGATAGAGCCTCTCTCATCCCTTCTTGTTGTACCAGCTCGCCTTCTGCATTTTTGAATGTATCATAAAGTAATCCATCAATATCATCGCGCATGCTAGAACCTTCATCATTATTGCTTTGACGAGGTGTAATTCTAGAGAAAAACCCTTCACCATGGAAAACCCATTTGGTGTAACCATCAACAAAGCCATTAACGACCAAGTTATCCTCCACCACATTTCTATAACACCAATAGCGATTAATGCATTTTTTGCAAGGGCATAATATTTCATTTCCTTGCGAAGCTTGTTCAAATGCCTTATCGAGGAAATCATTCACTACACGGATATACTCATCCGTCCATCTTAGGAGATGCATCCAACTTTTATCTACATTATCCATGAAAATCCTATATGACAAAAGTAAATCAACACAGTTAACTCATGCCTGGTAATGTTTACTCTTTGTTCTATCAAGATTCTAACCATGCATCTTCTACATATATTATAACATTCGAAATGATACAAAAATTCTAGAGCTAATTCTTTTGAATCCTCTTGTTTTGGTTTGCTGGTTCAATTATTCTGCTATTAAAAGCCTATAACTCTGTTCTTAGTTCTCTAGTACAAAGCTAAGATTCACAAGCACAAGGACCTAGCACTTTAGAGTTTACAAAGATCTCAAGGACCTGGAGCAATGCTTATGCTAGGGAGCGATATCTTAACCATGAACCCAATTACCTTTAGTCATCCATTTTTACTTTTACTCGAAGTTTTAGGCACATGTAAATTGTCAACTTAGTAATTCCATATTGTCAGAACACAAGTAGTAGGCATACAAGATCATGGTAAGCCTTTCAAAGGTTCAGATGCACAAATATTCAACACATTAAATCAAACATATATATAAGACATTTTACTACCATCAAAGTACCAAGATGTAAATAGTGCATAGCCAATTACAATATTGACCCCAGAATCCCTTATCAGAACACTAACACAAGGATAAATCAAAGCAAATGGACTGAGAGGGTCTAATAATATTAGTGACTTTAAGATTGATCTTAACATGTCTCAAAACACTTAGAAGGATCATTATTAAGATATAGAAAATTAAATGCATATTATATGTAGATAGGTACTATTTCTAATCAATTAAGGTTTCAGAGAGGTTTAGTTAAGTGATCCGAGCACTAGTAGATGACACAGAAAAACATATGCCTTAGTCCCATTAGTTCTACTAAAAATTTATCATCTCAAGACCCCTTAACTGGTTTGGAATACCTAGAGCAGGTCAGTAGACATTTCAGATCAGTCCAGGGCTAGCATACACATGGCTAGAACCTTCCCTCACTAAACACCTAAACTAACAAGTTGTTCAAAATTCTTAGAGGTCATCGTAGGCAACAGAGACATCGATGTAATTGGAGAGGTAAGTTTTTCCTAATGGCATGACATCTAGGAATGGGTTATTTAATAGGTTTTTTAGGATGCTAAAGCATAATAACACTCCATTTACGAACATGTTTCTCTATACATGGTAATATCTGATAGATATGGAGCACCAGGTAGAAAGGTTCATCCTTAGTTGGTTAAAGTAAGATAAGCAGGCTATAATCAGTTTATTTAAACAGGTAAGTGTGTTCATTAAAAAGTTAAACAAATAAAGTCTAATACATGATCTTAACATATAGAGATTATTAGTCCCATTCTATCAAGATGGCATGGGAAAATGTTCAAGTCTTACCATGAGAAACATCAACAAGTCCCTTAATAGGGGTCATTCATTTGAGTGCAACATGACAGTGTGGGAAGATCGGGATTACACATGGCTATGAGTATAGATCTTTGCAAGTAACATAGTGATCCAAGCATACAATTTTCTCAATCTAATTACATAGGAAGGTTTCATAAATATCATTGGACTAGAAAAATTAGAACGACGAGTGTGAGTACAAGCATAACAGTCAATTAGAGACATTCAACCATCAGAACAATAAAGATTTTAGATAGCCATTCCTACAGACTTTAGAGTAATGAGATATAGAGGGGCATGGCAAATCAAAAACACCGCAAGTGAGCAGATTTAGGTTCACCACATGATCTCAAGCTACAATGATAGACAAATATGAGTCACTAAGAATACTTAACAAGACTATAAAGTAGATTCAATAAAGGTTCAGACATAAAGTTATAATGAGAATCAATCATTGCTCTATTTTCCACAAGTTGTTACATGCATCATTGACACTTGCAAGTTAAATATGTTTTCTGTCTCTCATGTACATATCGTACTATAGAACAACAACCATTTTGAGCTTCAAACTTGAAGCATTTTGTCACCAGAAAAAAATCAAAGAATGGGGCGCAAAAGAAAACTAATAAAAATGACCCAAAAAATGCACCCAAAATCACACATATTAAATAAATTTACATATATTCCTTAAACAAAATAACAAACCCAGTGAAATCAATACAGATTGATGAAATTAAAAAGGGGACCACAAATCCAAAAAGGAAAAAATAAATAGGGAATAATACTAGGAAGAAATAGTGAAATAAAAAAGCAATTAAATTAGTAAAATGGAGGAGGTTTACTAAATATAGCGAAACTTAGGCTTTGAGATTTAGAGAATACCCATTTGTACCCTTATTTGACAAAAATTAAAGAGAACCCATATGTTAGTTTCTTTGTTTTCTTGGAATTTCAAACACCAACAAATTTCAGCAATTTATCCGTCGAGCAGTCGGATATCACCAAAAAGGTTTTTATGCAATTTCGTTGTCTCTAACAGAGAGTTTGAAATATGGATTTTCTTCGAGAAATCGATGTTGGTTTAATAGGGGAAGAAGGTGGTATTTTCCATGGTGCTTGGTGGAAGTTTTATGGCTGAAAGATGGTGGAGATTTTGGTCGGAGATGGGGTGGAGACGCGTCAAAGGCGATTTTAGGGTTTGGGACTTTGGGGATGTCGACGACTGCTAACAGGTAAATAGGATATAGAGTAATTAAATTAGAGACTTTTATATTTTTATTTTTCTAATTAATTAGAAAAACAAAAATTATTTTTGTTTGGCGGGTTTAACAAAATTTAGGAGGGAATCTGATGAGGAGAAAAAAAACCATTCCGTTATCGGTTTTCCCAAAATTCCGTTCTAAATAGTCCCGTTAAAAAGTTCTATGGCAACGGTCAATGGTAATGGTTTTATATCAAAAGTGGGCTGATATCATCCACATTCTACGGGAACGGTTATAACCGTTGCTCTATGTGCTATATAGCAACGGTTCTATAACCGTTACTAAAAAACTGTTGCAATAGGCTTATTTTCTAGTAGTGTTAGCCTCTATCTTCTTTTCTCCTGATTCAATCTTTTTGGTGAAGTCCCCGAGCATCTTCATAATAGCGAGGTCTGTTGTTGACCCATTGTTACTCAATCTCTTTAGTGCCTACTCGACGCGAGGAGCCGTCTCTGGTGCTGCTGTGCTTGGAGTTGTTTGTTGACTTTGTAGCTGAGCAATAGCCACTTGTTGTGCTTGCAACATCTCAAAAATGACTTGAAGGCTAACTTCTCTTTCCTCCTGAGCTGGAGTCCCCTGTGCTTCATGTTGATTTTCCTCGCGCACACTTCCATCAGTATGAAATCTTACAACGACATGCACAACATTGTGTGATCCCACGTCGATGGGGATTTGTGCTAGTGCCACCCCTGGGTTTTGCGGTGGTACACCAGCATTTGCACCATTCTCTCTATGAAGCCCAATACAGTTGTTTTCGTGTGCATTTGCTGAGTTAGACATTTTTTTGCCTGAAATCAAAGATTCTTGGACAAGAAAAAGTGTGAAGAATAACTTTTGCTTTCAGAAAACTACCACCAAAACAATCACTATTATTTTTAGCCCCACGATGGGCACCAAATTGTTTACATTGAAAATGGTATTATATGTGATTTATTTTAATACTAGTTGTTAGGCAATAGATGCTAAGTATAAGTAAAGAGAATAAGATATGCAAACCAATATTGTGGCAAGACAGGGCCTCGAGCTGCATGGAACAGGGGGCTCCGAAGTGTAGTTAGGACAGTTGGCAATGAACAATTGATGAAGAGACACTGATATCGAATGCCTAAAAGATAGCCTTTTGCGGTTAATAATGGACAATAAATGAACAAGCAATAAATCTGTAGAGTAATTGCTGAACACGTTTAGGCAAGAAAAGCAGAGAATATTCTATTGTATTGAATATTCATGTATGTTACAAAATGACAAGGGTCCCCTTTATATAGGAGGGGGAATCCCAACATACTACATGTCTCATAATGATGAGGAAATGCTATTGGTACATCTGTATAATGTGTATACGGCAGAATCGGAGGGTCCAATTTCCCGCCATTAAGGCATTTTAGAAGATTACCTCGAAGCCTCGAGCTGCAGAGATGTGCCCAAGCCTCCTTTCTCTGAGCTCATCGACACCCGGCCTGAAGAGAATATCGGTCGAGGCTAGAGTAAAAATGGGAGTTCCCAAGACACGCGGCTAAGTCTGACAAGGTATAGCTGGCCTACCCTGAATCCATATCAGGGTGTCGCATCTAGCTGTCCCATCTCCATATCTCTACCATTAATGTATGTTGTACCATATAAGGTTTCCCCTATATATAAAGGGGATCTTTACTATTTTGTAGAGGAGTGATGTTGCTCCAACTATTCTACACGAAATATATGATAACTCTCTCTCTTTTCTCTCTAATACACTTTCCCGATATTGTTGCTTTTATTTACTATCTTCATACTTATTGTTCATTTATTGCTTATCATTGGCCATAAAGAGCCTCCTTTAATTATATCATGACTATTAGCCTTTCCTAGAGTGCCCCTAATAGCTCGAGCTTGAGCTCGAGAATCGACCTCGAGGCCCTAAATCAACTAGCTCGAGGCCCTGAACGACTAACTTATCGGTTCGAACGTAACTCTATTTTAGATCGCATCTCGTCCTTAAAATTCTCACACATAGCATCAACTGCTTTACTACTAGCATAAAAATAGATCACGTATTTTTAGAGTCCCATCATCAAATTTAATTATTATTACCATTTTCACGATAAACAGTTTAGCGTCCACCGTGGGGGTCTTGCTAGTTTCGTTACACAATGCAAGTTATCTTTCACACTTTTTATTTTCCAAGATCTCTGATTTTAGGTCAATATGTCTGGCTCAGTGAATAGAGTAGAAAACGAAGACTCAAAAATCACAGAGAATACGGTGTGGCTGTTCCAATTGTTGGCACACCTCCACGGAACCCCGAGAACGCACCTAGGCCTACTCCAGCGGACACGAGCTCGCGCGATGCACAGTTGATCGATGAAACGCCACGCACCGACCTGGGCATACAACAAGGTGACCAATAGGAAGCCCAAAAAACCCCAGCTCGGTAAACATGAAGTCAGCCTCTATGTTATTTTTTGAAATGTTGCAGGCACAATAGCTGGATGTCGCTCAGCTGCAAAGCCACCCAAAAACTCCTAGCACCGTAGCATCGGGAATAACTCTCCTGGTCGAACAAGTACCGGAGAGATTGAGCAATAATGGTTCGATAGCCAACCCTGCTATCGTAAAAATGCTTGAGGATCATACCAAAAGGATTGAGCGAGCGAGAAAATCATAGCAGCCAATGACAAGAAGGTTGAAACTTACAATTCCAGGGTCGACCAAATCCCAGGCACGCCCCTGATCCTGAAAAGCTTAGACTCGAGGAAGTTCGTGCAGCGGCCATTCCTGGAGAAAGCGGCTCCGAAACCTATTCCAAAAAAGTTCAGAATGTTGGAGCTCCCGAAATACAACGGGACCTCAAACCCCAACAAGCACGTTACCGCCTACATGTGCGAAGTAAAGGGCAACGATATAAAAGACGACGAGATCGAGTCCGTCTTGCTGAAAAAGTTCGGGGAAATGCTCTCAAAGGGGAACATGATGTGGTACCATAACCTAGATCCTCACTCCATAGACTCATTTGCCATGCTGGCAGACTCCTTCATAAAGTCACACGCTGGTGCCATCAAAGTAGCAACGAGGAAGTCTGACGTATTCAAGATAAGGCAGAGGGAGAACAAAATGCTACAAAAGTTCGTATCTCGCTTCCAAATAGACTAAATGGAACTACCCCCGGTCTTAGTCGATTGGTCGGTACAGGCCTTCACTCAAGTCCTGTACAAGCGGAGTTTAGTGGCCTCAAGAAAGCTGAAAGAGAATTTGATCGAGTATCCTACCATAACCTGGTCGGACGCCCAAAATCGATACCAGTCAAAGATCTGGGTCGAGGATGATCAATTAGGAGCCCCTTTGGGCTCAGTATACCCGATCATTCTCTTAGCGAAGGAATCGAAGCCAAATAAAGAAAGGTATCATCCATACACTGAGAACAGGAGAAACGCCACAAGACGCAACTCGCCTCGCAACGATCGGCTGATCAACCGAGGGTAGAATCCTCGGGGACTCATTAACAGAGCCAGATTCGACGGAAACATGAGGCCAACAGGGGCACCACGCCTATCAGAATACAACTTCAACGTTGATGTTTCAGACATCGTGTTCGCCATCGGTAAAATCAAGGATACCAGAAGGCCCAGGCCTATACAATCGGATCCATCCCAAAGGAATCATAACTTGGTATGCGAATTTCACAATACGCATGGTCGCAAGACCGAGGATTGTCATCGGGTACTAGAGGAAGTAGCCAGGCTACTCAATAATGGTCAGCTTAGAGAATGCTTGAGCGATCGAGCCAAAAATTAGTTCCAAGAAAGAGAGGCGACCAAGAAGAACAAATCAAACGAGCCATGACATGTTATCCACATGAAATTAGGGGGAATTGACGCTCCCTAGGAACACATGATGAGAAGGACAAAAATATCCATCACCAGAGAAAAGCAAACCCGGAGATACATACTAGAAGATGCCCTCACATTCTGCAAGGAGGACTCCGAGACCTTTTCCCAACCTCATAACGACAAACTGGTAATCTCTTTCCTCGTAAATACATTTCAAATAAAATGTGTACTCGTGGACCAGGTGGCTCGGCCAACATTATCAGGTCGAAGGTAATAGAGTAGCTTGGACTGCTAGACCAAATCGTGCCCGTCACTTGAGTACTCAACAGATTCAACATGGAAAGTGAAACAATGAAAGGAGAGATTACTCTCCCAGTTAGCGTGGCCAGCACGACCCAAAATGTCAAATTCCATGTTATCGAAGGAGACATGAGGTACAACACCTTGTTCAGACGATCGTGGATACACTACATGAGAGCAGTACCGATCACCCTCCACCAGATGATGAAATTTCCAACAAAAGACGGGATTAAAACCGTCCACGGGGAACAACACACAGCAAGGGAAATTTTTGCGGTGCACGATGTGGCATCGACACCAATATCTCCACTCTTAAAAGATCCAAAGGATAATCGAACTACGTCTTCGGTTAAGCCCGATTAGACATAGAGGAGAACCGTACCGTATCCTTATTACAAACAACAGAGGCATATTAGACCTCGGAATGTCGCCAGCGTATCCTATGATAAGGTATGACCATCTCCCTTTTCATTTTATAATTTATACTCAAGCTTTATACAGGCACCCGATCAAAGAATTCAAAAGCGCTAGCCAATCCCGAAAACCTTAAGGTTTTAAAGAATTCGTTGCACTTTTTTCCTTCGACCGAGCTTTTGTCCCGAAGAGGGTTTTGCGGGCAAGGTTTTTAATGAAGCAAGACCTATATGCTACCTAAAGGGAATCCAACAAGTCTTCAAGACTTCTTTTGCTATCAATACCGAGCACCGAAGGACATCCGCTCAGAAGATCATCCGCTCAGAAGAGCCAAGAAATGCCAAATAAGGCCTAATGGGAAAATGATGTACCGGACCAAACGGTCGAATGAACCGTGTCCGCACAGACGAGCCCTCGATGGCAGAGGCGCATGTACTAGTGCCCAATAATCAAGGAATGCTTTTTGCCAACATGTCTTATGCTCCAAAGAAAACCTAGTATTTCGCAGAACAATTCCTTTATCAAGAAACGTACGAATACTCAGAAACTAGGCACCCACGTGACCTCAGGGTCGAAACTCCAAAACTCGTAAGCCCATAATGAGGCAGCACGAAAATGATGGAATACCTCCAAAAAGAAAGTGTCCCGAATACTCGGAGACTAGCTCCAAAAAAACTCAAAAAATGCACGACCTTAGGGTCGGAATCTCCAAAGTCGTAAGCCCTCAATGAGGCGATTACGAGCTCACGAGTAATGGCTCTCGAGCTAAAAAAAACTCGATGACTCGGAGACTGTCGCCAATCACCATTCAGTAAAAAACTTGAGGCCGTAAGACCCCGAGCGGGAAGACTCGATCTCGTACGTCCTACATAAGGCAACAACAAAAATTGTAAGACCTCAAGAAAGGCATGAATCATAATTGTACCAAGTATCAAAAATATATAAGACCTCAAAGGCTTGAAAATTTTGTAAGACCTTACTACATGCCTAAAATCCCGAAGTTTAGGCTATATATCGAATTTGTAAGATTCCTGAAAAGGAATACTTGATATAGACACCTAAACTACTACACTCGGGACCAAAAATGGCTTCGGCCAAACATAAATGACTACGGTCATACGGCTGTACGAGCCAAACTAAAGCGACTCGGGGACGCTCGACCGTCACTACAAAATCATAGGCCATTACTTCAAATCTACTTCAAAAAAATTGGTTAAACAGGCTACCCTCGATAGGCAAAAGAGCTTCGACCATGTCAGCTCCAAATCACAAGGCTTCGAGCTACTCAACATACGAGCCAAACCTTCCGAGGTGCTCGAACAACACCACAAATGACTTGAAATCGAGGTTCTTCCCGAACCGATGACGGGTCAAGCAAAATAATTTCAAAAGTCCTTAACGAGAGGAAAATAAAGCCTACATAAAAGGTCACTTCGACCCAAAGCATAAGAGCCATTATCGCCAGCTTATATAAAAGGCCGCATCGGCCCAAAGCATAAGTGCCATTGTCGCCAGCTTACATAAAAAGCCGCATCGACCCAAAGCATAAGTGCCATTGTTACCAGCTTACAATAAAGGCCATATCGGCACAAAGCGTAAGAGCCATCATTGCCAGCTCATCTAAAAATTTGAGGGTCAAATGAGCTCGAGTTGTAACCCGATTCGGAGACAAGACCCAAAAAAGTTAACTACATTTTCTTCAGGGCGGAGCATAAGAGCCATTGTCGCCAGCCCATGCAAACATAATAAGCCCCAGGGCCATTCACATAAAAGACCGCTTCAATCAAAGGCATAAGAGCCATTGTCGCCAACCCATGTAAACATAATAAGCCCAGGGCCATTCACATAAAAGATCGCTTCGATCAAAGGCATAAGAGCCATTGTCGCCAGCTCATGCAAACATAAAAAGCTTGAGGTCCATATGAGCTGGAGTCGAAACCCGACTCGGAGACTTTACCTAAAAAAGTTGAGCAAAAGCATAAGTGCTCAGATGCCTGCTTGAACTAGAGGTTGCATCGACTGAGCACGTAAGAGCCCACGGGCCAGCCTAATAAGCCCTAGGGCCATATGGTGAATTTAAGGATTCTTACCGACTTTGAGACTAGTTCACCTGGCCAAATGAGGGACAGAAAGGGGTACAGAAGAACTAAAGCCACAAAAGGTTTTCTTTCATATACATACGTAGAAAAATACATTCTCCGTCTACAAACATACTCTGAAGATACTACATACAGAATGGTGAGGTCTATGCCCCACCCCCGAGAGCTACGGCCTACCGACCTCATCTTCACTCCCCTTGGCGTCGGACAGGAGTAACCGAGCATCATGCTCATCTGCCCTCGCTCGTGCCAAATCTTCCGAGAGAACAAAACCCTTGACACTGATCTCCTCGAGAACCTTTCTTCGAGACCTGCAATAAGCATATTGTTCGATCCTCTCTCCATGACCAAGGACCCTCTTCAACTCGGCTTGGGCATCGGTAGCGTCCTTCCAATAAATCGCCATCTCCTGATCGGCCTTAGTACGATTCAGTGTCACTTCAGTCCGAGCATTAATGATCTCAGCCCTACCCTTCAAAAGTTTGGATTCAAGCTTCGTGATCATATCAACTTGAATTGAAGCATTTTCATGAGCTAAGCGGAGTTGGACCTCGAAGGCAGGAACTTTAGCCAAGGCATCTTTCTCCTCTGAAGCTTGAACCTGTGCCCGAGCTCTCAACTTGCTACAGTCATTCCTGACTCGGTCGGCCTCATCCCTAAGACACTCTAGGGCCTCCGTCTATTTTTGCAGCTATAATAAGCGAGGAGTTAACCTCAGAAGTTAAAAGGCGAAACGCATACTCGCTCGAGACGAAAACTTACCTGATTTATCAAATAGCTTTCATAATTGAAGCTCCGGTATGCCTCATATCGCCAGTGTGCCAACTCAAATTCCCTATCCTCACAAAGAAGCCTAAGGGACCTACCCTCACCCAGAGCTTTATGGAGCCTAGCTTCATGGTGGAGCAGCTTAGACCCAAGCCTGTCAAAAGCTTGCAGAAGAAAAACTCGATAAGGAAGGGAAGACACGGATTCGAGAGGGCTATGTCGAAGCTTACAGCAAAGTGAAGTCGGCGTACTTCCTCGAAGGTCGAGCATACATCTGCTGATCTAGTCCCCTCAGCCCAGTAAGAATCAACCCCGGTCAAAGCACGATCACTCGGAGGAGCCATCTTTCCAGAACCAGAACCTCAGGTGCAGCAGGCTCGAATGATGTTTTCGTCTTAGAGGCCCGGCCCCATTTTGTCTTGCCGTGAGCACCATCGCCCTGAAATTACATTTCCAGCTTATTATTATCGCCCTCTGGCTCAAAAGATGGCAACCCCTCCACCTTTCTGGAGGAGCACAGCCTTGCATCTGGATGCTCTCCGATACCTACGACAACAAGATTAATACGCGAAAAGGGAAAAATATCTCTCCTAATGAACAAGGGATAAGGAAAAAGTAGCACACACACATACCGTGATGTTTTGCTTCCCATATGCCACGGGACACAGCTCGCCACCTGAGCTTGTCACAAGTCGAGTGGATCGCCAGCTCTCGGACCCAACCAGGCAGATCAGGAATGTCACCCAGTGCCTATGAAATTGCTGCAAAAAAAGAGAAAGCACGGGATGCTCCACTCATGCATATAGTTCTATTTTTCGGGGAATGACATATGTTCCATGGGGATAACATCAGTTGTCTAGACCCGAATGAACCGACTAATCCACTCCCGATCTCCGTCTTTCTCATCATCAACAACAAAGGGCATGGACAAACGGCACCGCAAGGTTAGCAGACCTCGATAGTGAAAGGGCGTGTGAATTCAAGCCCTGCCTTCTCAAGAAAGAACCTCATCATCAACGCTATTCACCAAAACAACGGGTGTATCTGCGCCAAGGTAACCCGATACTTTACATAGAAGTCGAGCATGACCTATCAAAAGGTCCCAATGTGAAAGGATACGTATACAAATTCAAGAATCCATTGGCAAGGTCCATGATATCCTCGCCTGGGGGAAGCACCTGTAACGCTGCCTTCTCCCCCCCATCTGCAGTCTCTCCTCACAAACTCAAGATACTCCTTTTTTATCAAAGACAGAGGCTTCAAGGTAAACTCCCGCGGGTCTTGAGCGCTGGGAACGGAACACTCCCCTCTCTGCCAGGCAAACCCTGAAGTAGCTGTCATGGCTATGGCAAGACTAGAAGAGCTAAAGCGGGAACCTACACAAACACTATGGTGCTAAGGTAATGAAGGACTCGACGTCAAAATGGAAGGATAGCTATCTAAAGTAGTGGGGTCTCCCAAGAAGCGGAAGCAAACCCATATATATATGGGGAAACAACAATGGTCCGCCGGATCAAGATAGGACTCGGGAGGCTAATGACTTCGATGCGAGTCCTGAGGTGGTACGCGACCTCGAGGAGCTCCATCAACAAGAACTTAGGCTTAAAGAAGCCAATGGCATCATCTCCAGTCCCGAGGTGGTACCCGACCTTGACGACCTCCATCAATAAAGAAGTTAGGCTTAAAGAAGCCAATAGCATCATCTCCAATCCCAAGGTGGTACCCGACCTCGAGGACTTCCATCAACAAAGAATTTAGGCTTAAAGAAGCCAATGGCATCATCTCCAGTCCCGAGGTGGTACCCAACCTTGAGGACCTCCATCAATAAGAAGTTAGGCTTAAAGAAGCCAATGGCATCATCTCCAGTACCGAGGTGATACCCGACCTCAAGGACCTCCATCAGCATGAAGTTAGGCTCCAGGAAGCCTTCAGCACCATTACAGAGTTCAAGATAGTATCCGATCTCAAAGGTTCCCCCAAACAAGAAGAACGAGCACTTCGAGCTCCACCCATAAAGGCTCGACCTTAGGACACCGCCTAAATCTGGGTAACCCCTCATCTAGGACCTATCTACAATGTCTTAAATGGTTATCTACGCCAAACTTAAAGCAAGTCTTTAGATGCATAAAGATAACCCTCACTCAATGACCTCTCTCCAAAAACCCAAGGAATTAAGTGTCATACCAAGACAGGGTAGGAGAGTGAGCAGCGGTGCATAATTCGAATGCTCTCTCGAGCAGCGATATAGAGTCCAAATGCCTTTCTAGATCGGAAGAAGCTGACCACCACTTTCTCATCGCCTTGAGCCAATAACGATAGTAGTAGCAGTTGTAACAATAACAACAACAACAAAACGGTGTGATCCCGCTCGACAAAGGGAAGCTCAGGTGGGAGGCCACCATACAGCTAATAAGGATACTGCCATACAACCTTAATGCCGTGAACCCCAAACATGGTGGTTAGCAACAAAGGAAGATGGTGAGGAGAAAGTGATGAACGAATGGAGAAGGGCATTTAGATGAAGAGATAGTGCTAGAATGCCCCCGTTTATAGGGGGAGATCACATGGCCTTCAGTGCCTTTGAAAGATGGATCGACAGGTGCAATCAATGCGTTCTTGACAACTGAATCGACAACGGTACTGTCACTTTAAATAACGGGAATCGTCAGTGCATTGAATGAAGTCCATGGGATGTCCCGTTTATTGTGAAAGCCCATGTCATAGGTTGCATCACCGGTATGGCATTGTCACGGGGAACCCGAAGAGTTGGGCATCAAAATCATTTCCTATTGCTTCATTCTATGAAATGCGGATACTATCTATATACAGTAGAATCAGAGGGTTTGATTTCCCATCATTAAGGTGTTTTGGAATATTACCTCGAAGCCTCGAGGCTGCGAAGATGTGCTCGAGCCTCCTTCCTCGGAGCTCATCGACACCCGGCCTGAAGAGAATATCGGTCGTGGCTAGAGTAAAAATGGGAGTTCCCAGACACGCGGCTAAGTCTGACAAGGTCTAGCTAGCCTACCCTGAAACCAGATCAGGGTGTCGCATCTAGCTGTCCCATCTTCATATCTTTACAATTAATGTATCTCGTACCATATAAGGTTTCCCTCTCTATATAAAGGGGATCTTTACTATTTTGTAGAGGACTGATGTTGCTCCAACTATTCTACACGAAATATATGATAACTCTCTCTCTCTTTTCTCTCTAACACACTCTCTCGATATCGTTGCTTTTATTTACTATTTTCATACTTGTTATTCATTTATTGCTTATCATTGGCCATAAAGACCTTCCTTTAATTATATCATGATTGTTAGCCCTTCCCCAACTGTACCTAATAGCTCGAGCCCGAGCTTGAAAATCGACCTCGAGGCCCTAAATGGACTAGCTCGAGGCCCTGAACGGCTAACTTATCGGTTCGATTGTAACTTTATTTTAAATCGTATCTCGTCCTTAAATTTCACACACATAGCATCAAATGCTTTATAACTAGCATAAAAATAGATCACGTATTTTTAGAGTCCCATTAACAAAATTAATTGTTATTACCATTTTTACGGTAAACATAATGGCTCAGTATGGATTTGTACTATTCTTGTAGATTTGGTCAGCTTTAACCACTTATCTTTGGGAGCTTTCCCGCCTTTCCATGATGATCATCGATTTGTTACGCTTCAAATTCTGCTTCGAGCTTCTCGAGGTCGGGCATGGAGTGCCACAGTAGCCCAAAGTCGAACTCCCCGATTTTGGCCCTCTATATATATATATATATATATATAAAATAATTAAAACTCAAATATAATATGGATAACATATATCCGGCATGTTTACAAAGATATATCTGGTTAAATAGCTAGCATGACTTTGTGTCAACTTTATCAATTTCTGGTGGCAGTATTTAGCCAAAGTCCTACTAATTGCATCATTTACCTAAATTTTGCTTAGAATCCTAGGAAAATGAAATCTAAAGGTTTCTATGAGGACTTCATACATATAGAACATTCCCATAACATAGAGGTGGCATAGCATTTTTATATTTTGACACTTACTTGGAAATAACAATGGTATTTGATTACGGACTATATGAAAGACATAACTTCAGAACTAAACTAACTTCTTTTAGTGAAGAAAGGATCTACTTTAGAGATTAACTCCTATAGCTCAGTGGTAGAGCGTCAGTCTTGTATGCTGAAGGTCTGCAGTTCGATCCTGCATGGGGCATCTCTATTATTGTAATCTTTTATTATTTCTAGTGCAACTAATACGATGCTTAACTTTTACGGAAAAAAAATAAAAACAATTGCACCAACTTTTTCTTACTTATAATTTTCCTAATTACTCCTTTCCCTTTGATCAACGGTATAATTTGATTGTACATGTGATAATTAGGAAGTTCTTGAAATCAAGTTGTCTACTCACACGAATATGTTACTATGATATGTTACTATGTTTTAACTTCAACTGTACATAAATATTGTAACTAATTAACTGCGCAAATTTTCTTCTGAAAAGATAAGTGTGCATAACAAAGTTCTGAATAATTCATAAATTATATTTTTCACGTTTTATTTCCACTCATAGTTGAATATCATGCATATTCACTTTTCATTAGCAGATTACAAAAAATTATAACGGGGCGACCGATATTTTAAGTACTAGCATTCCTTTTTATATTACAAGACCTTTCATGGCTACATTTGATGATTTATAACCTGTGTGTGGTTTGGGTAGATATCGAAAAATTAAAACGTGAATTTTTAAAGAAAATGTGATTTTCGACTTTTAAAATGACTAGACTTGATCACGGTCAACGTTTTTGGTAAACGATCATGGATCGATATTTTGACAATTCTGATAATTTTGAACTTGTATGTATGTTTGGATGGGGTCCCCAGGCGACCATAGGCCGTTTCGGTGCATTATTTGAAAAGTTGGAAAAATGAGTTTTAAACTTGAAAATCCTAGAGTTTTGACTGTCAATTCTTGTTGTTTGATGTTATTTTGGTTATTTGAGTGAGGGAATGAGTTTATATGATGTTATTACACTTGTGTGCATGTTCGAATTAGAACCCGAGTGAGTTTTGAATGTGTTTTAGAAGGAAATGAATTACTGAAGAATAATCTGGTGCAGCTGGGCTGCAGGTCACACAAATGAAAAAACTTTCTCGCAAATGTGACCTTCGCTCTTGTGAAGTCATGCTCGCATTTGTAGTGTTGGGCTGAGGAATGGGGATTTCGCTTTTGCGAAGAAAATACCGCATTTGCAACTAGTGGGAGTATTGCATTTGCGGAAGATGGGTCGCAAATTTTAGGTAAACAATCATGGATCAATATTTTGATAATTTCGATAATTTTGAACTATTATGTATGTTTGGTTGGGGTCCCCGGGCGACCCGAGGCTGTTTCGGCGCATTATTTGAAAAGTTAGAAAAATGATTTTTAAACTTTAAAATCCTAGAGTTTTGACGATCAATTCTTATTGTTTGATGTTAATTTGGTGATTTGTGTGAGGGAAAGAGCTTATATGATGTTATTACACTTGTGTGCATGTTCACATTAGAGACTGATAGGCTCGGGTGAGTTTGGATGTGTTTTAGAAGGAAATGAATTGCTGAAGAATAACCTGGCGCAGTTGGGCTGCAGATCTTGCAAATGAAAAAACTTGCTCGCAAATGTGACCTTCACTCTTGCGAAGTCATTCTCACATTTGTGCTGTTGGGCTATGGAATGAGGATTTTGCTTTTGCGAAGAAAACACCGCATTTGCGACTAGTGGGAGTATCGCATTTGCGGAAGATGGGTCGCATTTGCGACCCGGGGAAGCTCCTTTGCTTTTGCGATGCATGTGTCTGCAATTATGAACAGGTGGACTTTGCAAATGCAAAGAAAATGTCGCATTTGCGACTATTGCACAGTCAGGACACTGATCGTATTTGCGATCAGTGGTTTGCTTTTGCAATGGTCGCAATTGGGAACAAGATATCTGTTGTTGGGTGAAAGAGGAAAATTTCAGGACTTAGCTCATTTACACCATTTTTCAACCCCAAACTCCATAGAGACGATTTTGAAGAGAATTTGCTTCCCAAATTCATTGGTAAGCATTGTTAACTAGTTTGAATCAATGTCAACTACTTTTTCATGAATTTTAATATCAAATCTATGATTTTCAAAGTAGAAATGGGGGTTTTGGGTAGATTTTAAAAATTTTATAAAATTGAGATTTAAACAACAAATTGAGGTCGGATTTTGGAAAAAATTAAATATTCGGGCTCGCGGGTTAATGGTGAATTTTGTCCGAATCCCGAATTTGACCACATGTGTTGGTTTACGTTTTCAATTTAGTTAAAGATTGAACATTTTTCACTTGTAGGGTAGTTTCTAAAGCTTATTTTGAATTGTCTAAATGATATTTTGCTAGATTTGATTGGTTTAGAGGCTTATTTTGAAGGAAAGCACGTGGTTGAATATTGATTGTGTTCGGATTGAGTTAAGTGCCTTGCCTAGCTTTGTTGGAGGAACCTTTTCCTACTAATCGATATTGTTTGCTACATTCGGGAGTGATGCACATACGCGGTGAAAAGCATATATGCATGTGCCATGGTCTCCATGCTCAGGAGGGAGAATTATATACTTCTATATGCCTTTGTTGAACTTGATGATCACTTAACTTAAACTTTGTCACACCTCCTTTTTACGAGCTTATTACTATATCCCGGGAAGGGATATAATAAAAGGAAGGAGTTTTT
>MU775886.1:0-25143 GCA_026770625.1 Nicotiana glauca | reverse complement strand
GGCTGAGGCTTGAACTTGGCCATTCGTGTAAATATTGGGCCCTGTGGCCCAGAACAGTCTACCTTCAGTATCATATGACCAGGCCCATGTATAACTATCACATTTACTGAATTTGGGCCTTTCATTAAGGCACTGATCCAAAATTAACACCAAGCAGAAGACAGTTTTTACTTCATTTTCAGATTGGCACGATTTAATTCGAATTCAGATTAATTTATATACTTAACTACCAGAAGATTTCCTTTATTTTAATTCAAGTACCTATTAATTCTGTTTTTATCAGTTTTAATATCATTTAAAATAGAATCTAGGGAAAACAACTGAGATTTCAAAGTCAAAACAGAATAGTATTGTATTATGAAAACCGTTTTACTAGCATTTGAAGTTATTTCTTTAACACTAATTATTAATTGCAATCATGATTGAATTATTTCGAAATTAAGATATCATTGCATAAGTAATACTAAAGTGATTTTAACTTTCAGGTTCGTATTTAAATTTCAAATGAATCAGCTATAAGCTTGCAATTTTTAACTAACCATTCACTTAAACTAATCTATCATTTTTCATAAGAAACGCTACTGGTATACACGATTTCATAGTTATAACATGAAACATAAATTTAGATATTGCTTTTAACCTTTTAACCTATTAGTTCATCCACAATCCTGCTAGTATTGAGATCGTCTAATCCTAGGAAATATTGATACCTAGTCTATTATAAACAGAGTTCAAAGGCACCAGTCCAGTCCGAGTTTAATTATAAATTTAACTATTCCTAACAAATACGTATTTTAAAATGAAGTTTTACATGCATCCAATAAGCTGAACAGATGTAAATGTTTATCAAACTAATCATTCTATTTCTTCATCTTGTCAATACAGCTTCAATTAATAGAGATGTACCTGGAATAGAACGAAAAATCAATGAGAATCTACTTCAATTGATGAGAAATAGGATCAGCAATGGTAGTCTAACAGCAAATAATGCACAGCTTTGATATCAACAAGAATAAACCCAGCAGAAGCACATAAAACCAGCAGGAACAATAAACTTCAGAGAGTTTATATCTCAATGAACAAACAGATCAAATAATCTTCAAATGACCCTCGGAATTCAATGTAACAGTAAAAATTTAACTGGTTTTTTTTTGGTATTTTTTGGAGTTTTTAACATGAATTGGTGAGAATCTAGATCGAAAAGAGCAGGAACAGCTTTGTATATTTCAGATTTTTTCTAAATTCTCCAAAACTTATTAAAGGAGACCAAGTGAGGCCTATTTATAGAGTGTGAGGGAGGGAATTTTAAATTTCAGATTTTACCTTATTAGTCCCTCCCTTTATTTCAATTTAACCCTTATTCTTTTGTTAACTGATCAGTTCTAACCTTATATTTGTACATAATTTCCCCCTTTTCCCCCTCTAGAATGTTCTATTCTATTGCTTTTATCCTTTTACCCCCACCTCTAAGTGATATTTACTGCATTACCCTTTTGTTATGCCTGAAATGCCCCTACTTCCTTAGCTTTATTACACTTATACTATTTCCTTGTCCCTAATATAACCCTGCACCTTATCCTTATTTACCAACAAACCATATTGCTTTTACCCATTTACTCCTTAGGTTTAATAATATTACAAATTTATCCTACTGTTTCAAAAACTCAGCTATAACCAATACCCTAATTATCAACCCTAATTTAACTATAGGGTCAAAATTAATCAGAATCAATCAACTACTAAGATCAAACAGCTATAATCCAATCATAATTCAAATCACTGTCAGTCAAATCTAATTAACTATTGGTTAACCAAAATTAATCAAAATTTAAACTAGAATTAAACCCTAATAGTATCAAATTGTAAATTTAAAATCCTAATTAAAGCAGAGATTAAGTAACCGTAATAAAACTAACAACAAACAGAAATGAATTACAAAATAATATTGAAAAGCTATCAAAAACTATTATTAATCCCTATTTTATAGTTTCAGAACTATATTTTTTTTTTAAAAGGACAAAAGTAACAAGCAGAAACCTTAATCAATATCAAAATACAGAAAAGTCTTGAAATTTTATTTATTATCTTTTATTTATCAATATCAATTTAGATGAATCCAAACAGTCTAAGAAAAGTCAAGAAACAGAGACAAAGAACAAACATGCATACAAAACTAAAAAAAATTAGAAAGAAAGAAAGAATGAACACTCAAGCACAAAAGAAAATTGAAATAAAATCGAAGAAAATGTAAACTTAGCTTTTTATTTCTTCCGAAAAACTTGTTTTGGCTTTCTTTTCTTCTATTTCTTTTTAATAATCATCTGCCAATGCCCAGGAGGCCTTTTCTTGAAATTTTAAAAGCCAACAGACTCTTTTTGGTTTTTCAGGGGTGTTTGGGATTTCAAAGGTTTCAAGATTGGGTTAAGGATGTCACCGGGTATCTCTGGTATGATTTTGGTGATGTTTGGGTGAACGGTCTTTTGCCGGAATAGGGTTCCGGCAATGTTTAATTACATATTCGAAGAGTTAGGGATTTATTCGAGGTAAACGGGTTAGAGGGGTGTAATGGGGAGGCTGAGGGCTATCTAGGGTGTTAAGGATGAAGTCACTGGCATAAGTTGTGTTCGCCGGAATAGGGTTCCAGCGACACTCAATCTAATATTCGACCAGATCGGAGGCTATTTGAGGGAAAGGAGTTATGGGGGTGGGGAAAGGAGGTTAAGGGATATCTAGGGTGTTAATGGCGAGGTTATCGGAGAAGGTCATGTCTCCCGACTGCGAGGGTTTCAGCAAGAGTTTGAGAGAAAGGGGGCGGCTAGGGTTTGGTAATCAGAGAGGGGAAGATGAAATGAATAGGGGTGTATGTATACAAGGTATATTAAAAACAATCTAATGAACTGAGACCGTTGGATGAGATGAACCAACGTCTCAGATTCATTGATCCCTGAAACGACAACGTATGGCTTAAGTGGTGATTTAATCTTGACCATTGGATTAACTAAACTAACGGTTGAGATTAATTGACGCTTACACAGCATCATTTGGTTTAATGAGAGACTGATCCATGGCCGTTGGATTTAATCACTGAACGGTTCAGATCTCTCTGGCTTTGGACGGTGTCGTTTTGGTCTCTTGGCAGACCGGGTATAATTCTTTGGGCCTGGGTCAATTGGGCTGGGGTATTATTCAATTTTGGGCTACTGATTTTAGTATAATTCTTGTATTAGCCCAAATTTTTATGTGTATTTGTATTGTATTATTTTATTTTTGTATTTTTTTCTGTATTTTATTTTCTCTATATTTTTTTTGTATTTTTGTATTTTTTTCTTTTTTGTATTTTTTTTTGTATTTGCATTTATTTTCTGATTTTGCTAAATTGCTAAACTAATTAAATTCTACTTTTATGGTAATTTTCAATTTAAAACATAAAATGCTATTTTTGATTTTTCTTTAATTTGTTCTTAAAATGTATTAATACCAAAATTGTAAAATTAAAATCCTAATGCATATGCACATTTTTATATATTTTTTTTTATGAATTATTATGCAACTAATTAACACAAAAATGCCACAAATATCAAAAAAAATTTAAAAATCATTTTGTTTAGATTTTTAGGAATAGTTTGCTTAGGGCAAAAATCACGTGCTCACAAACTTCATTAATTCAAAGACTAACAAATCCAATTATCTGCTGTTAGAAATCGTGTTAGAACATATGGTATCTTAAAAAGGATTTAATGTGATGTTTTAGAGATTTGTTTGCATACTTACACTTGATCATGGTATCAGGAACCTCTATCCATACATGTTAATGTCATGCTACTTGAGCTTCTTTATTCGTAATAAGAGATGGTGATTGGGGAATTAGGGCTATGTTTTGTACAATGGGTATTTATGTGCGGTTGATATGATGTTGGTGTGATGAGTAATTCTGTGCGGTTTAAAATGAGATTGGGTTGTTGGTTATTACCGTGCAAAAAGAAAGAAAGTTGGATTTTCTGTTATAATTACTCATTCCTTAAGCACTTACATGCCCTTTTACTTTAATTTTTATTAATGTTCGATGTTTTGTATGATACTTTCCGTTTGAGTTCATTGTGTAGTTACCGCTGTGTTTTCCTTTGGTCTGTATTGTTATAGTTATGTCTACCTTGTCTGTTACTATTACACCTACATTTTTTCTTGATTTACTTATGCTACATGTCTTCTTCAACTTGTTACTAGCCCATACCTATTACATGCCTCTAATTGTCACGTGAGTTACTTGTTAGATGCCTTAACTTGCTACATGTATTCACTCACTACATGCTTTCACATGATACATGTCTTCACTTAGTATATGCTTTCACTTACCTTACGCCTTCACCTATTAAATATCTTTACTTGCTACATATTGCTATTTGCTACATGATTTCATATATTAAATGCCTTAATTTGATCCATGTTCTTACTTAACAAATATTTTTACTCGTTTCATGTTTTACTCTCTCTTTTTAAAGCAAATATACCACTAGGCATGCTGCCTAGTGGCTAATATTTAAATAAAATCCCAAAAATTGGTCCAAATCTTACAAGATGTCCCAACTAAAATAGAAGTTGCATGAAGCTACTAGCTACTAAAAAGATATAAAAGATAAAACCTAATGAACTAGCTATTACAACATGGTAAGCTGATTGCTTCCTTCTCCTGTCAGTGTATGTAAATCGAATTGCTAGTGAAAAATACCAAGCAACACCTATCAAGCTCTCACCAGACGCCAGATTATCCAGTCCGTAGGCTAAAATGAATTTCAAACATCTCCACCACAGAGTTGAAGCAAGCATAATCTTCTAATCGGGAGTGTTGCCACAATATGATCTCCATAGGCAATGTACTGAGTCTATCCAAGTATAAATCATGTGCTCGCTCATTAGTATTATCATGTAAAAAGGTTTGGCTACACCTGTCTTGAAGCTGGATTTAGGCAGGCTTTGCAAGGAAAAGTCAGGCTAGGGCTGACTTTAGGCAGGCTTTGCAAGGCAAAACTCAGGTTGTTGCTAGCTTTAAGCAGGCTTTGCAAGGCAAAATCCAGGCTGGGGCAGGCTTTAGGCTGGCCTTGCAAGGCAAAAGCCAGGCCAGGGCTGGCTTTAAGCTAGCTACGGCAGGGTAATGGCAGTCAAGGGATGGCTTTAAGTTAGCAACACCAGGGTATTATCAGGCTTTAGCCTGACGCCGCTAGGCCTGTGGAGCTGGTAGTTGTAATCTTGTAAGCTCATATCCTTCTCTTCCCGAACCTTTAATGTAGAAATCATTCTAAACACTGCTAAACCATCCTTAGATTGAGCATGAAACATGCTAATACCACTGAGAAATGATTCAAAAATCTCTAGAAATTCCACATAACAGATTCAGCCTTTTCCTTAACATTTGAACGTATCATAAGTAGAATAAATTGCACGATCCATTACCTGCTTATCACATTGGTCCTGTACACTATCAAAGCACCCCCAAAATAAGCATGTGACCATGCTAATACCACTAGAAAGTACCATAATAGCATATAGAATGAGACATAAAAGAAACTTGCAGGTATGCGCAGATTCCAAACCTGTGAAGCCATCAGTCGTGGGCTCTTCTCTTTGCTATTCTAACCCTAAGCTTAGGATTTTGAGACTTGTATAAATTGATCATTCTCCTCACTTCAATAGGTAGTTTAGAGAATGAGTGAAACTCAGATGTACATGCAAAAGAAAACACAATGTTAGCTATAAAATCTACCACTGAGTTGCCCTCTCTGAACACATGCTGGAAGATCAACTAAATTTGTCTTTTATCTCCCTTATTATCCTCACATCAGATGCAATTGCCCATGGAGGATCCCATTCCCCTTCAATCACCTTCTTTACCACCAATGAATTAGTCTCCACAATGAGAAGGTGTAGATCCTTCTCCACACAGTATGTTAATCCTTAAACAGTAGCCTTTGCCTCAACTACAATATTTGTTGTCACCCCTAGATCTACTTCCCTAGCATACACCAAATATTATTCATCATTATTCACATAAAACCCTAGTGAAGTAGGACCAGGATTATCTTTTGAAGCCCCATTAGTATTGTACTTATACCACCCATAATATGGAGCCTGCTATGTGACTCTTCTTGTAATCAGGATATGCTTGTAACCTTCAAAGAACTGGATCATGTCTGACCATATCAACGGAATATTTGGAAGCCAATCATATCTCACCCTTTCCAAATAATGTAAAGTCCTATTGATTTCATGAATCACCCTATTTGTGGACACTGATCCTCCATGTTTGCCTGCATATCTCCTCTTTCGTAGTTCCCAAGTGATGATAGTTGGAGCTACCTGAAACAGTGGCTTTATCTTGGGACAACACTGGGAATTCCACCAATGCCTTATGACTTGCTTTAGCTAAATCAAAGGCATAGTGATTCCAGCAACTCCCACGAACAAGTTCCACACCTGGGATGCAGTAGGAATTGTAAGAAAGATATGCTCTATATACTCCTCTTGAGGTTGCTGATAGCACCAACACCTTGACATTACCATTTGCCCTTGCCTCCTCTACATATCATTTTTGTCTATCTTCTTCCTCCACAATCTCCACATGAAAAATGATATCTTGAATGGAAAACCTTTTATCCACATTAGCTTGTACTCTATCCTTGGAATTTGCCAAGCACTACTAACACTAAACTTGCCCGATGGGGTTGGTATCCAATATGGTCTATCCCATTACTCCTCACTACCTTCATAATGCACATTGGACCTAATATATTCAGCAATTTCTTCAGTAAAACTCTGATCAAGCAGCTCCTCATTCCATGCTCCCCCTTGTCTCAATTCATCCACTTCCTAGAGATATTTATTAATAGGAAAGTCTTCAGGAAGTACATGGTACAATTCCCCCAATCCAGTACAGTTTTCATGCCAAACATTAGTTCTTCCACTATTTTGTTCCTATAAAATTTCATGTTCCACTTCTTCCCTAGCATTCAACATTTGTCTCTATGCATGAGATCCCTCTCTAAACTGCACCAAAGTTGGAAATTCTTTCTTGCAATACTTGTTCCACATGAAGTTGGACCACAATGACTTTGTAGTCCTAAACCTCTACCACAGCTTAGCAAACAATGCCCTTGAGACATCATGTAAGGACCTAAAACCTTGACCCCCTTCTTCTTTAGGAAGGCAAAGATTTTGCCAAGAAGCCTAGTGTCTGTCTCCCTTCTTGATTTGTGCTTCAAAAGAACCTAGCAAATATCTTATGTAAATGCTCCAGGATGTTTTTTGGTAGATCCAGGACTGGTAACATGTGAACTGGCATACTTTGCAATACACTCGAGATGAATGTTGCTTTTTCTCCAAATGATAATAGCTTCCCTTTCATAAATGCAAGTTATCCTTCACCTTCTTGATAAGGTAATCATAGTACTCTTTCCTTCTCCTTGTATAGAAAATGGGACACCCTAAATATATGAAGGGGAATTTACCTCTTGCAAATCCAGTAATAGCTCCAACTACCTGAAATAATCCATTAGTAACCTTTGAATACATGTAGTAAGAACTCTTATCTTTTTTGATCATCTGTCCTGATATCCCGTCATAGCTTCCCAATATTTCCATAATCTTGCTCAAAGAGGGAGGATGAGCAGATGCAAAGATTATAATATCATCAGCATATGCCAAGTGGTTTAAAGGATTAGACCACTTAGGCATTCCAAATCCCACAAATGACTTGTCTTCAAAGAGCTTATTCAACAACCTGGAAAGTACCTCAGCTGACAATATGAGCAAAGCTGGAGATAGAGGATCCCCTTGCTTCACACCTCTTATTGATTTAAGAACCCCGAAGACTGCCCATTCACCAACACTAAATACCAATTATTCGACACCAAGTTCCACACTATGTTGATGAAGTGTTAAGAGAATCCCATCTTCCTCAGCGCATGCAATAAATACTTCCACAAAACCCTGCTATAAGCCTTAGTTATATCAAACTTGATCGCCACATTAGCTGGCTTTCCCCTTAGCCTTATATTAGTCACAATTTCTTGGGTCAATAATATGTTCTCAAATATACTCTTACCCTTTACAAATCCAGATTGGTTTGGAGATATTAGAGAAAACAAAAATCCCTCCAATCGATCATGTAACACCCTAGACAAGACCTTATGTATGAAGTTACTCAAACTAATAGGTCTTAAGTCAGAAAAGGTCTCCACTCTAGTTTTCTTTGGAAATAACACTATATTAGTATAAGTAATGGATTTAGGCAATACAGCTCCTCCGTAGAAATATAGAACCATGTTGTGTTTGTCAGCACCAATAACATCCTAGCATGATTGATAAAACAGGCTAGTAAATCCATCAGGTCCACTAGCACTCTCCCCACTAAGCTCAAAAACTGCAGCCCTAACTTCTCCAAGTGTTGGAATTCTGCTAAATTCCAAGTTCCGATCCATAGTCACCATGGAGGGTATATTATTGATCAAGGAAAAGTCAGAAGTATCACTGTCACTTATGAACTATTTTTGATAAAAGTCCACCGCAGCTGTAGCCAAATGCTCTTGATCTTCAATCCATACCCCACTTCCATTCTTGATCCTCTTTAGTTGCAATTTCTTTCTTTTGCCATTGACATGGTTGTGAAAGAAACTTGTATTCCTATCTCTTTCAGCAAACCAAGATATCCCAATTTTTTGCTTCCAATATTGCTCCTTAATATTCAAGTATTTCTTCAATTTAGATTGAGCCTTTTGAAGCACAATCCTATTCTCAATTGTAGGTTCTTCTTTAAACAACATCTCCTTCACCCTAACAATGTCCTTCAAACTAGCTCGTTTCTTAAAGATATCACAAATGTTTCCCTACTCCATTTGATAGTGCTGCCTTCACCCGCTTAATCTTCTGATGTAAGATCAAGAAAAGATCCCCTATGAAATCAGCTTCCCAATTCTGCCTCACCACATCCAAAAATGTAGCATGCTTTTTCCAAAAGTTCAAGAACCTGAAAGGCTTGACAAAATTAGTTGTCTACTCCCCACATGTCATTAGTAATGGTGCATGATCTCATCCAGTTCTGATTAGATACTCAACTTCAATGGTTGGCAAGTTTTTTTTGAAATGGCATATTCACAAATATCTTATCCAATCTCTTGAATATACACTCAGCATTGGGTCTCCCATTCCACCATGTAAATGGACTTCCATTGTACCCTTGTTTAAACAAACCACAAGAAATTACGCAAAAATGCAAAATCCTCATATTAAGGAGGGTGTCTGGAAGTCCCCCTATCTTCTCATATTCATGCAATACCACACTGAAATCACCTCTTACTAACCATGGCAATTCCATATCACTTGCTAGGTAATACAAATGATCCCACAATTCCAACCTCTCCATTGCTGAACATTTTGCATATACAAAAGTCATCATCATGTGCTGCCCCAAGTCATGGTAAAAACCTTTCATAGTTACATGTTGCTCAGTATCCTCCACCACTTCCCATTCCACCCTTGCATCGAAGAACAACCATATTTGCCAATTAATATTTGCATAACCAGCCTCCATATTCAACCTCCTTCTATATCTATCAATGAATCCCTTCTTTTGAAAATGCTCCATCAATGCTACTACACAAAAGTTATGCTCTCTATTCATGTTGATCACCCTAGGAAAGGCTTGCTGTGTATTCACATACCTTATGTTCCATATTAATGTTTTGATCATCATTTAGATAGAGAAGTTACCCTCATGGGCATAATTCTTGAGGTTGTTGTGGCTCTTTATTCTGATTCTTCTTTGTTTTCTTACCTCCTTTAGCACTAGCTGTAGGTGATAGATCCCCATCCCTAGCCACCTATTTGAAGTTTTCTGTTGTTAATTCATCATCTCCCTCATCCTCCATAGGATTTTGTCTCAATAATTCTTCATCAATTGGTGCCACATTATGTGTAACTAAATCATGTAAGTGTTGTAGAGGAGTCTTCAGTGGAACATTAAGATGCAACTGCATAATTTGATCAGTGCCATATTCCATAGGCACTTCCTCCATTTCCCCAGATGTTCCTGGAACAATTACCTATTAATCAGCCTTTTCCTTGCTATTCACCATAGAAGAAGCAACAGCTTGCATCCTTTTGAATTGCTGCTCATAGGCACTGCCTAGCCTAGGAATTACTGTGGCAGTCTGCTTAGAAATGTCTGTTCTATTGATATCACCACCTTTTACATTGTATGTGCTTTGGTTTGAGCCTACTATATCATTACTAACCTTCACATTATCATCTCCATCTAGTTTGTTCTCCAATGCTTACATCGAAACACCATCTACATAGGCCAAAATCTTGGAAATTGCACTAGGAATAGGATTTACTATCGATGCTTCATCAAGTGACCTTGGTATAGGGCTTGGTGTCGCTAGCCTAAAGCTTAGGGTACCTGGCTTTAGGCCTAGCGTCACCAGCTTAACGCTTGGGGAGCCAGGATTTAGGCCTGGCGTCGCTAGCCTATCGCCAAGTGGGCTACTATCGCTCTCTTTGTCTCCTATTGTTTTTATCATCCCTAGTTGATCATCCTTCACCTTAATTGCATCACTCCATACAACCTATTTTGAGTTTATTTCATCAAGGTCCTCAAGCTACCTAGAATTTGCAAATGTTTGAGACGGAATATCTTGACATGAATGGTTTATAGTCACATTGAGTTGCCTTAGCTCCTCTTTTCTAGTTCCAAACCTTCTATGAACCCAGTCAATTGTGGATTCCTTACTAGTCCTTTCATCAGTACTTTGATCAATAGGAACAATAGGATTAGCCTTAGCTAAGTTCCTATTATGCTGATCTTCCAACACTTTCTCAACTTTTTCCTTCTTCACACACTTAAGTTCCTGTTGAGTACCTTTTCCAGCTGGTTTATTAGTATCATCATTCCCAACCTTAACCCCAGAAGCCTGAGGATTAGGGCTTGACACTCTAGCATTGCCTTCTTTTTCCTTCTCATGGCCCTTCTTGGATTGCTTTTCCCCAATGTTCCTTCTTATTACCATTGCTATGATCCTCACCTTTGCCTTCAGTAATTTGTAGAGTAGGTTGATGAACTTTCTAAACCTCTAGTTCATTAAACTTGTTCCTAGCTGTTACTTCTTCAAGTTTGGCCTTCCCTTTACCTTTTTCAGCTTCCTTACCTTGTTTGTTATCAACAATGTGACCCCTATTATCCCATAGGTATTTGTTCTTCCTTGCTTGTATCCATTCCTGCTTGGCATGATTAGTAACGAGCTTACCAACCACCTTAAGAACCTTTGTTGAACTTCCAGTTGTACCAATTGCTTCCGCGCTCGCTGCAACTGTCTTCTCCTTACCTTGATCCTCAACATCTTCATCGAATCTCTTGTGTAATTCAGGATGGATTACCCATCATTCTACCTCACTATGCCCTTGTTTCTTGCAAGGATTGCAATATTTTGGCATATAATCATACTTAATCCTAATCCATTTAAACTCTTCTGGCCCAGATTCATCAGCTTCTTCAACAATCTTAATACGTTTAGGGAAATTACCTAGCAAATTAACTTCCACCTTCACCTTAGAACAACTAGGTCCAGTCCTATTTTGACATGTAAAGGATTACCAACTACACGAGCTAATGAAAATACACATTCCTTACTAAAGAAGTTTGGAGGAAGTTCTGGAAAGCTAATCCAAGCTATGGCAATTGGAGTCTCTTCATCAGGTGTACACCATGGATTCCATTTAGTACAATGCATCTGCCACATGTCTGATTGAGCCTTCAAATAAAAAGCTTGCTTTGAAAGAAGATGAACATAATCCTCCAATAATGACAACCTAATCAACACATGATTATATTCAATCAAGCCAACTAAACAATGACCGTTAATCTCACATTGAATTGGAATCACTTTACGTAATTCACCAATAACAGGCTTCCCATACAAAAATTTTCCAAGAGCTGCAACTTGTAGCAATTGTTGTATGATAGATTGCTTCACTTCTTGTTGCTTCCACATAATAACTGGTTCTCCATGAAAGAACTCAACAGGTTTCAATGGTAGTGTAGCTAGGGTTTTCATGGGGGCATTAATGGTAGTAGGTTTTAGAAGTTTCGAATAATCTGTAGGTTGGGGATTGTTGTTTGTAATCGTGGATGGTTGGGCGATAATGGGGAGAGGTTAGGGGGGCAGCACAGCCATTGGTGTGGCTTGCCGCCGGCAGTGGAAGCCATGAAAGGTTGGTCACCGGCGTTCTATTGAAAATTGATCGAGTCCAACCCTACACCACTACAGAGTGGCGAGAGCGCTCGAACCTGCCTTGCTATGGGAATATCGTCCTTCGAGGATATATTTTTTTATTATCCTTCCTTGTCTCAGAAGTCGAAGGTCCTTCCTCCTCCTCGAAAGGGGACGATCTCACATCAGAAAATTCACTGATGCCTGCAACAAAGAAATTAGTGCATGTAAGGGAATGTACTCCTCGAGAGAAGGACTACATAGCACATACCATGGTTCTTAGCTTCCCATTTTCCCTTCAACAAATCTCGCTACTTGCGCTCGTCATAAGTCGAAGAGGCCGCCAGTTTGCGGTCACAGTCCATAGGATCGGGGACCTCATTTGGCATCTACGGGATCGCTGCGGAAAAGGAAAGAAAATGTCCTTATGGATTTTGGCTCTACCGAGAAAAAAATAATAGGGTACAATATATCACTTATGCTTGAAATTCCATTTCTCGGGAAACAGCAAGAACTCCACAAGAATTATATCAACAGTCTTCACCCAAAAAAACTGACTCATCCAGCCTTGATCCCTGTCCACCTCATCAATAGCAATAAAGGGCTTGGTGGATCGGCATGGTAGAGTAATTAGATGGAACTTTTGAAATACATGCCTCTATTCTCCAGGCGGGCTCCTGATTGCTGACCCTTGAAATGTATTCCCTTGTTCTCCAAGTGGGCGCCTGATTGCTGAACTTGAAATGTATTCCTTTGTTCTCCAAGTGGGCTCCTGATTTCAACAAAATATACAAACCAAGAAAATTTTCTGCCCCAGTTTGGTGGCTGGGCACATCATGTTATCAAATACAACTAAAAGTTTGAAAGCTAAAATTGAATTGTGCTTCCCTTGTTCTCCAGGTGGGCACCTGATTGCTGATCTTGAAATGTATTCCCTTGTACTCCAAGTGGGCGCCTGATTGCTGAACTTGAAATGTATTCCCTTGTTCTCCAGGTGGGCGCCTGATTGCTAATCTTGAAATGTATTCCCTTGTTCTCCAGGTGGGCGCCTGACTTCAGCAAAATAGACAAACACAGAAAATTTTTTGCCCCAGTTTGGTGGCTGGGCACATCATGTTATCAAGTATTAAAAATTAAAAGCTAAAATTTGAATCGTACTTAATTGTGCTTGTTAGAGTTGGAAATGAAATGAGAATACTCGCCTATTTTCTCCTCAAATTGTGCTTGTTAGATTGTTATATATTAATAGTTAATAGATGTTAGAGGTAATTGTTAATATGGTTTAAATTTGATTTGTATGCATATAAACCCTGGATTGTATAATTGGACTGGACTGTATAATTGGACTGAAAAAGTTGAGTGTTTAAGACTCCTTGGATGAGGATTTTTATATAGTGTTAGCCATAATATAGTTTGACCTCACGTATTAGTTCATTTTATGTGTTGAAACTTGTTACCAGTTTGCAGTTGGTTCTGAAACCATAAACATGCCCCTGTGATTGATAATAAGATGTTCAAGTTGTTATGAGAAGTTGGCAGGAACACTAGTGTTAGGTATGTTTAATTCAGGTGTAATTGTTATGTCCGTGTAAAGCTAAATTATAAATAAGCTACTAATTTGAAACTGGATTCAGAATGGATTATTTGTTCATATTAGTTCATCTGCAGAACTAGCTTAACAGTTCGTCTATAGGTTTAAGTCATACGAAACAGTCCATGGAATGTATTGGTTGAAGTTAATATGGTATAAGTTTGGCAAAATATAGGAGTCGTATGTCTCTATGATAATCAGGTTTGAGGCCATCTGATAATAGTTGATATTTAAAATTTAAATCAGTCCTCCATTAAAGAATATTTGTGAACTTAATTGATGGTTGGAAACTCATATGGAAATCAAAGATATGGTTGTATTTGGACCTGGCAGCCTTGCGCTTAAATGAGATTTGGACCTGGGAGTCCATATGCCAAAGGGCCACAGTTGGCATTGCTTTATAAAAACAAACTGATCGAAGTGTCTATGCCAATTTCAAGGCCCAGTTGTGAGAAAATAGCCAGGATTGGACTGGGCCCGCTTCTGCCCATTCGATTAACCCAATACCTAGGTGTTTTAACTACCACACCCCTTACTGGATCCCAAATATGGGCAAATAATTACTGAAAATCGTGGGCCACAATTGATAAAAAGAAAAACGAAAGAAGTAATACAAATTTGGGATTTCGAGTTAGGTAGCGGGTTCAAATTAAGAGGCCTTCCCTTTTGTTTGAAGCCCGACTTGAATTTGAAGCCCGAATTTCATAACGCGAACTAATTAAGGTACTTTATAGATAACACGTGACAGAAAACCATAGTTTGCTTTAGGTTGGCCTTTAAATAAAATAAATGGGATGAGCCTCGCCAAATAAAAATGCATAAACCGCGGGGCCCTCATTAAATGCTTATATTAAAATATTTAGAATTCGGGGCGTGCTGTTTAGCAAATTTCACGGCCCTCCTCAAAGATAATAACCCATTGGTCGCTTTAGGTGAGATTTAAATAATTTTACCTTCTTAAATATGGGTGTGCATTTCATGCAACCCAAATCCAAATCCCAAAATATTGAATAAGAATGTGTCGAGGATCCGGGTGAATTTCATGTGACGTGGTCTAAAAATACGTTTTTAAATGGAGAAGGGTGAACTTCGTGTAGCTTCTCTTCTGTTTAGAGTCTTTCCCAATTTAGAATGAGGTTTGGATAAGTTGCTAAGCCGGCGAAGCTTCTGTATCCCCGGTACGCTGCCTCCCCCTCGGCCCGAGTTGTCCGCTCGGGTAAGCCATGTCTAGACCAGTAAACCTAGGGTTTAAACCTAGACGAACAATAACCTCATGCTGGATCCCTAGTAGGATGTTTGTTTGCATCATATGTATTTGACTTAGGGGACTCAACACAGGGGTTGGGTCCGTCTAGGACAGGTGACCTGAAATGAAATGACCATCCCGTGCATCTTACGTGCTACTTGCGCATTTATTTGCTCGGCTTTGCATGTTGACCGGCTTGTATATAATGAGTGCAAAATTATGAAAAATAGCACTGTTTGGACTAAGTGAGGGTACCATTTGTTTGAAACAACCAACACCCCAATAGTACCGAAATGCTGCCGGATTTTTTTTGAAAAATGAAATAAGAAAAAAAAAAAGTAGGTGAAAAATAGAAAGAAAATTGTTGTTCAAAAATATACTTTTGGTTTTGGCGAGTCTGCCCAAACTATGCCGGTTTGATTCTCACCGGATGTGAGATACATAGGCAACCCTTATCGATTCCAACCACCTTTTTCCAAAAATAGCCGAATAATGTCAAAATTTTAAAATTTGTCAAAATAAATCGGGTGCCGCCATTCTTATTCAAAATAAGCCGAATGACCCAAAAGGGCGCCGGAAGGCCGTTTTTGCAAGAACAGCCACCCTGATTCACTTTCAAATGGTTTGCGGGCACAGCCTTAAAATCTCCCTCCCGGAAATGCTGAAAGGCCGTATTTGCAAAACCAAGTCTTTTCTTAAACAAAAATTTTGAAAAAAATAGCCACTTTTCCTGTTAAGTCAAAGTGAGTCATTAAATAGCCAGTTTTCTTTAAATAGTCACACTTTTCCTTGAACCTCCTTGTCTGGGATGACCACAGTTGACATTGAAACCTTCTCAGTCTCGTGCAGGCCCGCGGCGATGCCGTGTGATGCCCCGCGGGCCCCAGGATGTGAAGCTTTGATGTACTCTTGATCTAGTTTTCATCATCGAGTCTGTACTTTGATATTTTGAGTCTGCTACAAGAAAACAAATAACCTAGTAACTTTGTAATCGGAGTTTTATTAATGGAAAATCCCAAAACATAAAAAGGGAAAGGCAAGAAACAATGGAAAACAAGAGGAAAGAGCGAGAGGTTAAAGCAAAGAAAGGCCTGAGAAATAAAGAAAAATGAAAGCCGGGATGACACAAGCAACCGAGCAAGGGCATAATAGAAATGATTAATTGCTTAGGTGCATTCATTCCCAAATGTGCGGTTATATATCTGTTAATGCTCCAACCGCTAACAAAGTTGTTGTTGATGATGAGTCCAGGCAAGTGGTTAAGTTGACTGGCATTCTGGCAACCCATTCATACAACACCCGCTCTAAGGATAAGTCAAAAATGGTCAACCAAGAGTTAGAAGCAAGCATTATCGACCCATCTAGGGAAGAAGAAGTAGTGGACGTTAATGTAATGAAAGAGGAGATGTGTAAACTGAAGCAGCAAATGTCCTAGATGTACCAGGCCTGGTCAAAGGGACACCCATTACCAGTCTATCCTGCTAACCCTGCCTACATCCCACCATTAGCTCAACCACAAGATCCTCCCACAATGAACTCCTCACCGGCTTTCCCTACTTACCAGCAATACTACGCAACCACTTCCAAACACCACCACCTCCACCACCCAAACAAATCACATGCCCTCCACCACCAACTACTCCTGTGTTTGTGGCTCCTCCACCAGCCGCATTACATAAATCCTCTAGTGAACCTCTATTCCAAACCAATGAAAACCACTATTACCCACCTGAACCCACTTTCAAACCACCAAAACCATACTCTTACACTCCCTGTTTTGATCTCCCAGCTAAAGAAGAGAAGCCTCCCAAAAACTCTGAGCAAGAGGAGATGATACGAAAGGTTAAGAGCTTAGAGCAGTCATTCAGAAATATGCAGGGTCTCGGAGGTCAAGCGAGCGTGGCTTACAAGGATTTGTGCTTGTTTCCCCACGTCTAGTTACCTGCGGGATTCAAGTTACCCAAGTTTGATCTGTATGACGGACACGGTGATCCAGTAGCCCATTTGAGGGGATACTCTAGTGAAATGAGAGGAGCTAGGGGGAGGGATGAGTTATTGATGGCATACTTCAGTCAAAGTCTAAGTGGGGTAGCCCTGGAATGGTATACACAATAGGATCATGCCCGATGGTACACTTAGGATGATTTGGCCCAAGTGTTTGTAGGCCACTTTCAATATAATCTTGAAATTGTCCCGGACCGTCTGTCACTGACCAAAATTAAGAAGACGCCCGGGGAAAGCTTCAGAGAGTACGATTTCTGATGGATAGAACAGGCGGCAAGAGTCGATCCTCCAATGAAGGAAAGCGAGATGGTTGATTACTTCCTGCAGGCTTTGGAGACTACCTACTATGGTCACCTGGTGTCGGCAGTGCGAAAAACTTTCAACGAGGTAGTGAAAATGGGAAGTATGGTGGAAGAGGGTCTCAAGTCCTACAAAATTATGAGCTATTCGGCAATCAAGGCAACTACCCAGGCTATCCAGAGCGGCACTGGAGGGGTATTGGGAAAGAAAAAAAAAGAAGATGTTAGTAGTAGAATCGAGAGCTTGGTCCAAGGGTCCATCACCATATTATCACCAACCACGACCCCATCCCCAAACCTACCCACACACCTCATATGGCCCACCGTAACACTACTACCCGCCTCCTGTCCCCTATTTCTCTGTCCACCATGCCCAAACATACCCCCAACCTCCTACCCATGCGCAATGGCACACACCCACCCCACAAAATGCTTACCCAACTCAAAGCACCTACCCACCCTCGAGAGCCTACAGAAATCGCACTGGACTCGGTTTTCGACCCAACCCTGCTTCCAAGAATGACAGGCTACAGAAAAAGAAGACTTTCACTCCGTTGAGGGAATCTTACACCAGCTTATACCACAGATTGAGACAGTTGGGCATGTTGAGTCCGATTGAACCCAAATTGCCAAATCCTCCCCCAAGGAATCTGGATCACTCGGTGAATTGCGAGTATTGCTCGGGTGCTCCGGGACATGACACAAAAAAATACTGGCATTTGAAAATGGCCATCCAGGAGCTCATTGATACCGGCCGAATTGAAGTACAGGCCCCAGAGACGCCTAACATCACTCAGAATCCATTGTCAGCCCATCACGAGACCCATATGATTGAGCTAGTACAAAAGGGAGAGCACAAGAAGCCTTCACAAACCGTAATGATGATCAGGGCTAGTGAGGACAGATTGAATGAGAAACCAACTAGTAGGAGGGCATTGATCAAGGTAGAGGAGACAGTTAGCAAACCAGTCGTGGTGATAAAGAAGGAGCCTTTGAGCAGTGTTGCAGTAAAACAAGAGCCAACTAAAGTAGTGGTGTCGGGGGAAGCTGTCAAGCCCGTTGTGATCACAAAAGGGGCTTACACAGAGCCGGTTATCATCAAGCCAGTAACTCAGTTACCAGTAGTCAGTGAAAAGGCCGTCCCATGGAGTTACGGCCGAGTGGCAGTGACGTATAAGTGGAAGGAAGTTAAAAAAGAAGTTCGTAAAACCCATGGGTTGACTCGTTCAGGGAGATGTTTTGCCCCTGAAGAGCTGAGAAAAGCCAAAACAGCCAAAGATATTCCAGCACCAATAAAAAGGAACGTAACTAAAGAAGAAGCAGAAGAATTCTTGAAGAAGATGAAGGCGCAAGATTACTCCATTGTAGAACAGTTGAGAAAAACCCTGGCACAGATCTCATTGCTATATTTATTGATCCATTCGGATGAGCACCGCCGGGCGTTGATGAAGATTCTGAATGAAGCCCATGTTCCTGATAAGATCTCTGTGAATCATCTGGAGAAAATAGTAAACAAGATTTTCGAGGTCAACATGGGTACATTTTCTGACGATGAGCTGCCTTTGGAGGGCACTGAGCATAATAGAGCACTCTACCTCACAGTGAAATGTGAAGACTCTGTGGTCACCCGGATGTGATTAACAATGGCTCCAGCGCAAATATTTGCCCTCTCTCCACCCTAGACAAGTTAAAAGTGGAAGTGAGAGAATCCACAAGAATAGCATATGCGTATGAAGATTTAATGGAGGAGGAAAGGACACCGTTGGGGATATAGTGTTGGAACTGGCGATAGGACCGGTTGAATTTACTATGGAGTTCTAGGTGCTCGATGTGGCTATTTCGTACAATCTCTTGTTAGGCCGACCTCTGATTTATGCAGCAAAAGCAGTGCCATCTACCTTGCATCAGATGGTCAAATTCGAGTGGGACCGGCAGGAAATTGTGGTACATGGGGAAGATAGTTCATGTAATACCATTATGCCTTTCGTAGAAGCTGAGGATGACAAAGGTCCATGGGTTTACCAAGTCTTAGACACAGTATTAGTTGAAAAGATCCCAGAAGGAGAGTGTATTCTTGTGCCCAGGGTAGCCACTGCATCTGTCATGGTGGCCTCGGAAATGATAAAGAATGGATTCTTACCTGGAAAAGGCTTGGGTGCTTCTTTGCAAGGCATCACACAGCCGGTATCTCTTCCTGGAAACCTGGATACTTTTGGTTTAGGCTTCAATCCCACTGCTGCTGACATAAGGCGAGCTAAAAAGATGAAAGAGAGCATGGACCCTTCCAAAACCCATCCCCCTTTCCCGTTCCTTTGTCAGGCTTGGTACTAAGAAGCGCCCAGCAAAGGCAATGCCTAATTCTGCGATGGTGGAACCCGACAAGGAGCTGATTGAGAGGTTTGAGAAGTTGTTTGACGAGGTGAATGTGTTGGAGGCAGGAGAAGGTCCAAGCAAGGCAGATGTGAAGTTCGTGGGGCCCCATGCAAAGCTTAATAATTGGGAATCTACTCCTCTTCCTACTCGAAGGGAGTTTTGGTAGTTAGTCTTGATTTCCCTTTCAGTTTAATCTGGGTTATTTCCAAGGTTGTAATTCGGATGCTATGTTCCGTCCGTTTGGACGAGTTAAACCTTGTTATCTTAAAATTTTAATGAAATGCAATTTCCTTCCTTTTTCATTCCTGATATCCTTTATTTTGTCTTTCTTTTCTTTCTTGTACAGTCCCTTTTATGTTGGTTTCACTGATGTGTCATGCATGAGGAGTCTTCGGCCTAGTCTTGAATACCAATCTAACTCCAAAATAATAATACAAGAACTTGAATGTGATGACGAGATAGAATATGATGATGAAGAAGCCTTTGAAGAAATCAGTAAAGAATTAAGCCAATTTGAAGAAAAACCCAAACCTAATCTGAATGACACAGAGGCAATCAATTTAGGGGATCAGGAGAATGTAAGGGAAATGAAAATAAGTGTCCATTTGGAACCTCGGCTCAGAGAAGATATAATCAAAGCGTTGTTTGAGTATAAAGATGTTTTTGCGTGGTCATATGACAATATGCCTGTTTTGAGCACCAATTTGGTGGTCCACAAATTGCCCACCGACCCAGCATGCCCACCTGTCAAGTTGAAGCTAAGGAAATTTAAAACAGACATTAGTGTGAAAATCAAAGAAGAGGTCACCAAGCAATTTGAGGCGAAGGTCATCTGGGTCACGCGGTATCCCACATGGTTAGCTAATGTTGTGCCCGTGCCAAAGAAGGATGGAAAGACCAGAGTGTGCGTCGATTACCGTGATCTCAATAAGGCAAGTCCAAAAGATAACTAACCACTGCCAAACATCCATATATTGATTTACAATTGTGCCAAACATGAGATTGGTTCCTTCGTGGATGTTATTTGGGTTATCACCAGATTTTGATGGATGAGGAGGATGCGAAAAAGACGGCATTCATCACACCTTGAGGAACGTATTATTATAGGGTCATGCCATTTGGGTTAAATAACGCAGGGGCAACATACATGAGGGGGATGACCACCATGTTCCATGATATGATACATTGGAAAATTGAAGTCTATGTAGATGACGTGATCATAAAGTCGAGGAAGCAATGTGACCATGTCAAGGACCTGAGGAAGTTTTTCCAGAGGCTCTGCAGGTACAACCTCAAACTTAATCCAACGAAGTGTGCATTTGGAGTCACGTCTGGGAAGTTGTTGGGGTTTATGGTAAGTCGACGCGGTATTGAGTTAGACCCGTCCAAGATCAAAGCCATTCAAGAGTTACCGTCGCCAAAGAACAAAAAAGAGGTGATGAGTTTGCTTGGGAGGTTAAATTACATCAGCAGGTTCATTGCCCAGCTCACAACGACTTGTGAGCCCATCTTTAAGTTGCTAAAGAAGGATGTTGCGGTCAGATGGACAGATGAATGTCAGGCAGCATTTGACAAGATTAAGGAGTATTTGGCCAGTCCACCTGTGTTGGTGCCCCAGAGCCAGGAAGACCCTTGATTCTTTATCTGACAATTTTGGACAACTCTTTTGGCTGTGTACTAGGGCAACATGACATCACAGGAAAGAAAGAACAAGCGATTTACTACCTCAGCAAGAAGTTCACATCTTACGAGATGAAGTACAATCAACTTGAGAAGACATATTGTGCCTTGACCTAGGTAGCGCAGAAATTGAAACATTACTTGTCATCATATACCACTTATCTCATCTCTCGGTTGGACCCATAAAGTATATGTTTCAGAAGCCCATGCCCACCGGAAGGCTCGCGAAGGGTAAATTTTGCTTACGGAATTTGATAGTGTCTGTGTGACCCAGACTGCGATGAAAGCACAAGCGTTGGCTGATCATCTGGCCGAGAATCCAGTTGATAATGAATATGAACCTTTGAATGCATACTTCTCTAATGAAGAGATAATGCATGTTGAGGAATTAGAACAGGTCGAGAAGCCATGATGGAAACTGTTCTTTGATGGGGCTGCCAATACCAAAGGCGTCGGGATAGGAGCAGTGCTTATTTCTGAGACAGGGCAACACTACCCTGTTACAGCTCAACTTCGTTTCTATTGCACCAATAACATGGTTGAATACGAGGTGTGTCTCTTGGGTTTGAGGTTGGCTATAGACATGGGTGTCCTGACTCTGATCTTCTGGTGCACCAGATTCGGGGGGAATGGGAGACACGAGACTTGAAGCTCATACCATACCGGTAATGTTTGCATGAACTTTGTCAACGGTTTAAATCCATAGATTTCAGGCATATTCCAAGGATTCATAATGAAGTTACCGACGCTTTGGCTACTTTGGCGTCAATGTTGCATCATCCAGATAAAGCTTATGTGGACCCTTTGCAGATTCAGGTCCGAGATCAGCATGCCTATTGTAACATGGTGGAAGAAGAACTTGATGGTGAGCCATGATTCCATGATATCAAACAATACCTCAAGATGGAAGTATGTCCAACACAGGCCACAGGGGATCAAAAGAGAGCAATTCGACGCTTGGCAAGCGAATTTTTCTTCAGTGGAGGAGTGTTGTATAAAAGAACTCCAGATCTTGGTTTGTTGAGATGCATAGATGCTAAACAAGCTACAGTTATCATGACCGAGGTACATGTAGGAGTTTGTGGACCTCATATGAGTGGGTATGTATTAGCAAAGAAGATTCTCCGAGCAGGTTATTATTGGCTTACTATGGAACGGGATTTCATCAGTTTCGTGTGCAAGTGTCATCAATGTCAGGTATATGGAGATCTGATTCATTCTCTACCATCTGAATTACATACAATGTTGGCACCATGGCCTTTCGTTGCTTGGGGAATGGATGTCAATGGGCCAATCGAGCCAGCGGCGTCAAATGGGCACAGGTTTATTCTGGTAACCATTGATTATTTCACTAAGTGGGTTGAGGCGAAAACTTTCAAATCTGTGACCAAGAAGGCAATGGTCGATTTTGTGCATTCAAATATCATCTGTCGGTTCGGAATCCCGAAGGTAATCATCACGGACAATGGTGCCAATCTCAACAGCCATTTGATGGCGGAGACATGTCACCAATTTAAGATCATGCACCGCAATTCTACCCCATATTGTCCTAAGGCGAATGGAGCGGTCAAAGCATCTAACAAGAACATCAAGAAAATACTTCGAAAAATGGTAGAAAGGTCCAGGAAATGGCATGAGAAGTTACCTTTCGCACTGTTAGGCTACCGCACTACTGTCCGTACTTCAGTAGGGGAGACTCCTTATTCATTGGTATACGGTACTGAGGCAGTAATACCCGCAGAAGTTGAAATACCATCCCTTCGGATTATCGCCGAGGCAGAAATTGATGATGTTGAATGGGTCAAAGCCCGCTTGGAACAACTAAGTTTGATTGATGAAAAGAGATTGGCAGCAGTATGTCACGGACAGTTATACCAATAGAGAATGGCAAGAGCATATAACAAGAAGGTGCATTTGCAAAAATTTGAAGAAGGGCAATTGGTGTTGAGACGCATCTTACCTCATTGGGCTGAAGAAAAAGGAAAGTTCTCCCCGTACTGGCAGGGGCCATTTGTCGTAACCAGGGTATTGTCCAATGGCGCATTATATTTGACAGATGTAGAAGGGAAATGTGTAGAAATGGATATCAACTCTGATGCAGTCAAGTGATACTATGTATGATTTCTTTGCCTAATTGTACTTGATTGTATTTGGCATATTTTTGAGATTGAAATGGCGAAGGCATTTTGTTCTGTTGTCCAAACACTTTATCCTTTGGTACCCTTTTTGAGCCTCATTTATTTTCTTTCGTACCCCTTTTTCGGAATCAATAATAAAACTTGTAAGCCCGAGCAAGGGAAAGTAAGCGGAGAAACAAGAGAAAAACAGTGGGAAAAAATAGAAAAAAAAAAAGAAAAAAAAAGAAAAAAAAGAAAAGGAAAAAAAGAGAAAAGAACAGAAAGGAAAAAGAAAAGAAAAGAAAAGAAAATAAATGCAAAAAAAGAAAAGAAAAGTGGAAGAAAGGAAAGGTCGCAACAACGAAGTAATTTTATGACATGAACTACGTTTGACTTGATCCCGAAAGAGTACGTAGGCAGCCTCTCTGAGGTTCAGTCACACCAAAACAAAAATCCAAAAGTCCCCCAAGAAAAAAATTGGGACAGAAGTTGTGGTTGTTGTGAGAAATATGATTCCGAAAGTTGTAACTTTGAACCCGTGTTGAATTGTTTTGAGCCTTTGATACCCTTCTTTTGAACCCCATCCAAAAGCCTGCATTACGGTCCAAAGAAAGACCTTCCGATCAGTCTTCAAGAAGTGCAAATACGAGCAAGTAAAAGTGGTTTATGTCAGGGGTAACACTCCGGTACAAGAAGAAAAATGATGAAAATGAGAGAGTCTTATTGGTGAAAACCCTCACGGGCACCGTAAGGCAACGGAATTTGAGAGAAATAAAATATGAGAGAGTCTTATTGGTGAAAACCCTCACGGGCACCGTAAGGCAAAGTGAGTTAAGAGAAATCAAAACAAGAGAGTCTTATTCGTGAAAACTGTGAGCACGTGATTTTTGCCCTAAGCAAATTATTCCAAAAAAAAAATCCAAACAAAATAATTTTTTAATTTTTTTTTTTTATATTAGTGCCATTTGTGTTAATTAGTTGCATAATAATTCATATTAAAATACAAAAAATATGCATTAGGAGTGTAATTTTTCCAATTTTGGTATTAATTCATTTTTTTAAAACAAATTAAAGAAAAATCAAAATATCATTTTAGTGTTTTAATTAAAAAATTACTATAAAATAGATATTAAATAAATTTTAGAAATTAATTAGATTACAATTTAATAAAATCAGAAAATAAATACAAAAATACAAAAGAGAAATAAATACAAAGATACAAAAGAAAATAAAACACAAAAGAAAAAGAAAATACAAAAATAAAAAAAATATACAAATACAATACAAAAGAATACAAGATAAATAATTGGGCTAATACAAAATTTATATCAATTAATAGCCCAAAAATGAAATACTTGTCCAAGCCCAAAGGGTGTCTCACCCGGTCTGCCCAGAAACACTTAAACGACCCCGTTTCAGTGTGATTTGATCTGAGACGTGGAAATAACTGATCCAACGGCCAAAGATTATTTTCTTTACTAAAATAAAACGACATCGTATAGTAACGTCAATCTGGGCCGTTCATTCACTTGATCTAACGGACGAGGTCACAATTTCATTAAAATCAAACGGTGCC
>MU775884.1:4222-27928 GCA_026770625.1 Nicotiana glauca | reverse complement strand
TTTTTTTTTTTTGGGATAAGGTAATACTTTTGTTGCAAAACATTTCGAATTTTCAAGAAAATTTATTATCTTAGGCGACACCATTAAAAAGTAGTTTAGCTTCTGAAATCAACTAAACAGTTTGCTTTGCAAAATTTGAACCACATGTCAAGATTTGAAACTGAAATAACAATCCCAGCAAGACCTTCCATGCTTCTTTGATATTTAAAACAGAGAGAATCCACCAATCCTAGCTTAGAGGCTCCTCTTTGCACTCAGAAAAGGATCACTTTTGCAAAAGTATGAATACTTGTTTGAGAATGCAAACTCAAAGGTACGTAAGTTACCTGGAAAAGAACCATCAGTATCACAAGGAAAATGGGTGACCCTACTGCCATTATATTATTAACCACGGGCTAGCTTTTAATTTGTGTTTGCAGGGAAAGTGCCTGCATCTATCTGAGCGAATTGATTTTTTACAGCCAATTGAGTTCTCAAGTGACCTGTCAAGGTCGCTATTTTTCGTCTCCATAGGTAGTAATGGCTACACCAACAACTATCTTAAACCTACATTTTATGACTCTAGCAAACGTTACTCTCCTGGATCTTTTGCTAAACTTCTCACTGATACACTTTCTCAACAGTTTCAGGCAAGCCCGTCTACATTTGGAAATCGCCACCAAATCTAAGTACAGAATCCATCCTCTATTCTCTGAAGGTTATGGAACTACATCGAATTTTGAAATTAGAATTTTGGATATTTAAAGTATCCTGACCTGTTGTTTTAGGTGAAATTAGCTAACACAGTCAACCAAAAGATTCCAACCATAATCAACATAGATACATGCATTCCACAATCAGAAACCCAAATAAGCCTGCTGCATAGTCCTGACTAAATATAGAGGAAAGCAAGCACTTGAGACGGAAAGAAAGGAAAGAGACAATGTTTACCTTTGGTTCCGATGAAGAGCTTTAAATAGTCTTTCCTTCCTGACTTGCACTCTTCTCCCTCATACCTTACTATCTAACCCCAAGGTTCATATCAGATTTACAAAGCATCAAGAACAAAATGAATTGGAGTATATCTTTGAGAAACTGAAGAGAAGGGAAACAAACGAAGGAATAAGATACGGCTGAGTAAGAAATGAATATGTGTTGGCTGCAAAAACAAAAGCCACCGCAGGGAGCAATATCAAGTAAGTAATTTGAATTAAATTCCACAAAGCACACATGTCGAAACCTAGCTCTTCTAATATATAGAAATAACTCATTCTCGCTTTAACTAAATACCTGCAGTCTATGGTACTCCAACTAAAGGACCAATATTAGAAGATTCATGTACAGTGAATAACTGATCTGTGTTCAGGGGCATAAGGCTCCAGTAAGCATCATTATTGTCTATACAGCAGCTGTGCCATTTGATTTGGTAAGAACCCACGGGAAATGCAGAAACATCTAGCAAGCAGGTTGCAAATCCTTGCCCTTTCTCATTAGGATCAAAAGACACAAATTTATCCACAACTGAAGTCCCTTCAGCACTTCCCATAGCATGTAATCCACCCCTCTTGGGAAACCCTGTTGTAAAGTGCAATAGCTTGCCATTAAGGTCTACCATGTGATTGCTTTTCCAAGCCTGACAACTGGACTCTGGTACTTTCCTATCCTCACTTTCAGTAAATACTTGAAAGGATGTTCGTGAGTGAAGGATGCAGTACAACTTCGACGCCCGAGACAGCTGATCTGGCGATATATTTCTTAGTTGAATGCACAGAGTTAGAGGGAGCTGAAAGCCTGACAAGACAGATATATTATCTATCCTTTTACCAGCTTCATTTGTTATGAAAAGCTCAGCAGATATGGGAGGCCTGCCATTTCACGGTTCATAATTAGAATACTATCAAAATTAAAGAATGCAAAACTCTAGAATCATTATATTTTAAAGAAGAATCCACTATTATTTTAGATGATCTGTTGCTATATATTCCCACTGGAGACAATTTTAGATAAAAAGGGGACATGGCATCCGAGCTTGAGTTGGCTACCATATGAAATATAAAACAGACTAACAGCAGTAGAATATCAAAATATTTCCAATAATAGCTCCAGATCCTCTTATTGATTGCAAAGTCCACGTAGGAAACTTCAGTTACCTCAATCGAAAAAAGTGTTTGGGACTGCGGAAAGGGATCTGTATCCACGAGAAAATAATGTTGAACAGCAACTGCAAAGCATCACGGGGAATTTGGGATATACCAGTATTGACATGTACAGTACTCGCTTGCAAACTAAGAAATCTCTGAACAGAATATCTACAAAGTTTAGCAACATCTCTTGCTTCAACACTAGTGGAAGAAATTTCATTTTGGAATTCTTGCATGGAACAGCTCCTAGAACTTCGACGGAAATCCAAAAGCTGCCGTAAATTTTTGCTAGTCTCTAAGTCTATATAGCCCAGTCTCCTTAATAAGTCATGAACCAGCAGAGTATGAAATTGCTCCTCTGGGGTTTCAAGACCATAAATACTACAATCTTGTTTACCATGGGAACTGACAAAAAGAAATGTTAATCCAGTACTAAAGGCTAATAGTGAACAACCTAATCCAAGATCAGAAACCATCTTCATACTTTTTCTGTCCATGCCAATGAATGATGCTCCTAAGAGATCAAATTCTCTTGCTAGCCTCATGAGCTGAGAAGAAGCGTGGGCAAGCAATTGCAACAAAGAGCTGAGTCCTTGTGAAGATTCCAACTGCTGAACCAAAATCCTTTCCCCCAGTCGTTCAGTACTTCTGGAGGCTTCTGCTGAAAACGAATTTGTGCTCAATAATTTAAGTACATCTGCTACCGTTCCAACAACCTTTGATCTTATAGTAATAAACCATCTCTGGAAACTAAAAGCATGACCAGAAACAGAGGTACCAAAAGCTTCCTCCAAAGAACAAAGTTTGTTGGAGGCCCCGACAACATTTTCAAATTGATTAACTGTCGTAGTTTCCCCGGCAGTATTTCCAGAAAGAGTAAGCCTGAACAACTGGACTTGCCTTTCTAATTCTGAAAGATGGGATAAGGATTTCAACCACAAACAACAGATATCAGATCGAACCATAGGAATTAGATCCCCAAATATGTAAGCAGCTACCAACCATGCACCATGACATGCTGCATATTTTCCAAGCTTATAAGACAACCAATAGTCTTTTTTATCCAAAACTTCCTTCACACAGTCAACAATGAGACTTTCATTCTGGGACAGGGAACCATCAGCTGAGAGAGAACTACAACGAGATAGACAAAAATTTCTATCAGAAACCGTATCTTCCCCTATCTTCAGCCACATACAGTGATATCCAGCATGGAAGTGCAATAAAAGGTGATATATTAGGCGGATGTAAACAGGAAGTAAGCTGCACCGGTGCACATGCTCAACCAAATGCTCCATTCTGTTAAACACTTGGGTGGCACCAGCAGTAGAAACTTCCAGCATTTCAAAGCAAGTTATCAGAATCTGGGATAAACAAACCAAAACTCTCGATACAGTTGATGTATGGTTCTCTTTGTCGAGCTCTATCATATGATGATCTTCTGAGCCTGAATTCTCCATGCTGGTAACTTCTTTGAGCATGCGGACCAGATGTTCGATAACTATACAGATCTTATCCAGTACAATACCAGAGAGATCTCGATGTCTTTCGACCAGATTAACTAAAATAAAGAGTAAACTCGTTACCTCCTGCTCCACCTCTTTGTTTGGATGAGGATTATCAACCACTAACTTTATTAGTTGGGAGATACGATCGATGGTGAAAGTAATCATGCGAGATGCAACAATTGAACCAATTCCACCAGCTGCATCTTTCGGTATTCCCAAAAGCTTGTCAAAAATACTAGCTAATACATGAACAGAGAAAAGCCTCTCTGAGATAATTGAAGAATGTAGTTTGAACCCAACAATTTGTAAGAACTTGGAGAAACTAGTGAGGATCTCTGTGCATGGAATTGTCTCCAGGTTGAGCAGCGGCATCTGCAAAGTAAAAGAACGTAAACAGTAGGCGTGTGATGCCAATACCATAAGTTTGACCGAACGAAAGAAATACCTTGTATAAAGCTCTTAGAGCTTCAAACTGTAAAGCTGGTGGAAAATCAGACTGATTTATGACACCAAACAACTTTAGAGTCACATTTGAACTGGCATGGAAGTGATAAATTCCTTTGGCTAAAATGAAATGGAGGCATTTTAATGCCAAAGCTTGCAGGCTCAAACCTCTGTCCTTTGCCATAAATGAGAAAAGTAGTTCCATCTGGTAAAGAAAAGTAATTTCATCTGTTACCAAAATCCAGTAATAAATACGCAAAAAATCAGGTAGAACGTACAATAGATGTCCCTGATTTTGATAGTATATAGTCTATGATTCAACTAGTTTGCAGAGAACACCTCAGTCATGACTAATATAGTAATATCGCTGGCCTTACATATTAAATCAATCAATCAACTAACTGTACCTAAATCCCAAGCTAGTTCGCCTAAGTAAATATGATTCTTCTCTATACATTGTGCTTTATTCAGGCCTATTTCATTCTAATATTGGCAAAGAATTGGTCTTTTAAATTAGGGGTTTTCTAAAGCTAGAGATTCCCCATACTTAGCACTTATGCTTACTCTGGAAGAAGCTTCTCTAAAACCAGCTTCATGCCTAAAATGAAATATTTGGAGGTCCACATAGGAGATGGTGAAACCATCTTAGGCAACCTTCTCTCGTTTCCGGCTATGTACTGATTTTTATCATTTTTCAAGACTTATGACATTGTATAATTAACCTCAAATTAATATCATAAATTCCTAACACCAGCTATACACACCGTTTACCTACATATCCATCTTGTAAGATTACATAAAACCGTAAAATATGGTAGTTTGCTGTTTTGTGCTTTTTGGGTCTTAAGTTTCATTTCAAGAAAATTAATTTGACTCCATCTTCTTTTTCTATTTCCTTTATCATCATTGCAGTTCTTTACCATTAATGATTTAGGACTTTGAAACAACACTTAGCTTCCATTTCTTTTCTTATTTTCCTTATCATTTTTGTAGTTCTTGCCTCTCTCTTTGTACGTTTGCTGGCATTAGAGACAATGAAAATCAAAATAAATGAGTACACTTATATACCTGTATAGGAATTAAAGATGTCCATTTAGAAGCAATTTTGGAAAGTGAAACTAGCATCACCAACGAGAAGTCTTCTTCTGCAGATTCTAGGATAAGCTTCATGCCAGTCTGCAATATCAGAAAGGTCCACTTTAGCACTGCAATAGAAATTTGAACTCACTTCTGCATGTAGGCAAGTGGTTAGAAAATACAGGTGTACCTGGTATCGTTCAAAACCTATTTTATTGAAGTTGTAAGTTGCAACAAGAAACTATTGAAATAGTCATTAATAGATTATAGCTATCGTTTCATGCATACAAAGGAAAAACATTGCATTCACCATGCATAAGGTTGTCATCTCTATGACTGTTTAACAGTATGGTTTCTGAAAAATGTTTTGTTCGAAAAGCAAGCACTTTTAGAGCAAAACGAAAAAGGGAAAGAAGGATAAGGGGCCTGTGTAATGCGCCAAAAAGTGTAATCAGAACGCCTGCATGTGCTTGGTGGCAGAAACACGTATTGAAGAGAAATACTGAACCTTATGAGCTCTATCCGCTAGTAAAAGTGAGCACCACATTTTAGCAAAAGCACGTCCTCCTGCTAACCTTATAACCCTTGATGTTTCAGATGACATCAAAAGACCTCCAAGCATTTCCAGAAATACATAAGCAAAGTCGTTCGCCAATTCAGAAAAGCATCCAGCTGCAAACAAAGAAGCCTTTGCCTGTAGATAGAAGCAAAATGTTTGTAGCAGTTATCATTCATGCCAAAAGCTAGACGCAAACAGAAACAATATGTACTATGTAGTTAATGTTACCTCAATCTCTGGACTAAAAACAAAAAGAAGAGCAACGCAAAATAAGATGGTCAAGTATTGGCGACAAAATGAAAAAGTGAAGTTCTCTACGGACAAAGGAGACAATGATCAGTGATACCCCTTTCACATTGATTAGGAATATCAGACAGATAATGAGGGCAGTGGGGACAATAGCGAAGAAAGGAACCACAGGAGGGACAGGGTCCACAGAGGATGAGATCGTCGAACGCTAGATTAAACTCTTTTTGCCCCTTAGAATTTTGATCATGCTGAAACTCCCACAGTTAGTTTAATTGTTAGAAGGAGATTATTGCCTCGGAGCATAATTTTTCATAGGAGGTAAGATGATCAGACCTTTCCCATGGGCATAAAAAACAATGTCAAACATAAAATTCTTGCAGTTGCCCAATGATCCACCCATATTATAGGGGTGTGCATTTGAATCGGTTTATCGATAAATCGAATCGATTATTTGTTATCGGTTTATCGATTTCGATTTCGAAATTTTCCTTATCGAGTTATCGATTTCGATTTTGTCCTCTTCGGTTATCGGTTTACCGATAAACCAATAAGATATACTAAATTTTTTTTTTTTTTACCCTTATTCTATAATACCCTTTCCTTTACCCTAAGTCCCTAACCCTATTATTTCATCTACCAAATTTAAGGAATGATCATATTTAAAGCTCAAGGGAATGAAGTTCAAATTAATTTAAAATAGAATTAGCCGTGATGATGTACTTTTATTTTTTTATACCGTTGGAGTGTTGGTGGCATGCATTTGATCCCTTACTTTAGTTTCGTTGCATGTGCTTGTTGACACAATTTTTATGTTATAAACGGTGTTCGTCTTATTTTAGCTTCTTTTTGTCCATATTAGTTAGGCGTGTTATAGCAATATACTTTCCGTGGAATCCCGCAAATTTTCTTATTGGTGTAATCGATAAGCCCCAAAAATCGATAAATCAAAATCGAAAAAATCGAAACCTTATTGAAACAATAACGATAAGCATATGTACAAATCGATAAGGGTCAAAATCGAATCGATAAATCGAATGCACACCCCTAATCCATAATGTGGTTAAAGGGATTAAATCCCTAATGTTTTTTCAAGACTTAAATTTTTTTAGATCTACTACTCACCTATCTTTTGTCTGTCTTAAGAGCCTTTGGTTAGTAAAGACAAGATTGAAGGATTTAGGAAAGAACTTGGTTTTGCCATTGTTTTCATAACATAAACGGGAAACTGTGAATATTTTTGGACTCCTATTTTGACTATCAGATCATTGAAGATCAAACAACAGCATCTGAGTATTCAGCTAAAACACTCTGAACATAAAACTCTCCGGTTTGTGTTACTTGCATAGTTGCATTTATCACAAATGCACAGCTAGGAGTTAGCTCTAAGGGAGCAGACTAGAGCCTTAGCGGAAAATTCAGGTCCACGGCACATAGAGGGAGACTTTAATTTTATATTCATATCCTACAATGCTCTTCAGCACCCTTGCTCCAAATCATCCCCATAATAGTGTATTCGGAACTGGGAAGCATGGAAGAGCAAGCAAATTTTCCAACCAAACGTGTTATGGACAGGGTGAAACACCTTGTACTCCTACACCTTAATAAAGTCTTCCCTAAACTGAATCTTAACAAGCAGTGGATAATCTGTTGTGATGAAATTCTCTCATACAAGCCCCATAAGGACTGTAAAGTCGTTTACTGGGAAAAAAGTGTTAGCGGAAACGTAAAAGAAAGAACACAAGATTTAACGTGGTTCGGATCAAAATGATCCTACGTCCACCGGAGAACAATTGCCTTTTATTATTAACAAAGGAAGGGGAGATTTCCCAGTTACACTTAAGAGAATTTCTCTCTTAACTCTCTAATCACTACAATATATTGTATTATTTTTGGGATGATCTCTACAAATGAAGGAGTGCATCTATTTATAGAGGTAAAGTCCTCCTCTTGATGTACATCAAACTACTTCCTCTTGATGTCATGAGTGACATCAAAGGAGAAAGCTTCCTCCTAGCATTCATATCAACTCTTTCCACCAACTCTTCCAATTGGCATGCCAATGCTGACTAAACATAAACTAACATTTTCAATCTCCACCTTGGTTTGCGTTTCGAGCGTGCGTGTCAACAACTCTGGCCAAAACTTCTAAGCTTACTCGGCAATCCCGTTGTAAGAAACAAGAAGAATCAAACCATGTTGAACATACCACCTCCACCTAACAACTGTTCTTTTTAGAGTTGCATCAGTTGATGCACACCCCGCCAAGTCCTTGCAGTGTGCAAACTTAGCGAGCGGGACTATCTTGGTCAACATGTCTGCAGCATTATCGTCTGTGATAGCCTTCACAACCTTGATAGTTTCCTCTTCAACAACATCTCGAATAAAATGAAATCTGACATCAGCATGTTTAGTGCGCTTATGAAATCTCTGATTTTTCATTAGATGAATAGCACTCTGACTATCACATCTAAGAGTTGATTCCAGCTGAACCAAACTCAATTTCGCAACTAAACCTTTCAACCAGATAGCTTCCTTCACCGCCTCTGCTGCTGCCATGTATTCTGCTTCTGTCGTAGACAAAGCGACAATCGACTGCAGAGTCGACTTCCAACTAACGGCACTGCCAACGAGGGTAAAGATGTATCCAGGTGTGGACCTTCTTCTGTCAAGATCTCCTGCATAGTCAGAATCCACATAACCGAGAATTGAAATACCTCCACCATTTTTTCGAAAGGTCAGACCAACACGAGAAGCTCCCTCGAGATATCTCAATATCTACTTGACAACTTCCCAATACCTCTTTCCTGGGCTGGACATGTATCTACTTACCACACTTACAGATAGAGCAACATCTGGACGTGTGCATACCATAGCATACATAATGCTACCAACTGCACTGGCATAAGGAATCTTTGACATATGCTCCACCTCATCCTCGGACTGAGGCATTTGTAACTCTGAAAGTTTAAAATGAGGAGTTAATGGTATACTTACAAGCTTGCACATATGCATATTGAATCTCTCGAGAATCCTTTCAATATACCTCTTATGAGAAAGATGTACAACACCGTCTTCTCTTGAAATATCCATACCAAGGATTTTCTTTGCAGCTCCTAAATCCTTCATGTCAAATTCCTTACTCAATAGTTTCTCCAAAGCATTTATCTCTGTAATGTTGTTAGCAGCAATAAACATATCATCAACATACAATAGTAAATAAATCATTGAGTTACCAGACATCTTCTTGTGATACACACAGTTATCAAATGCACTCCTTGAGAATTCATGTGTAGTCATGAATGCATCAAACCTCTTGTACCACTGTCTAGGGGATTGCTTCAAACCATACAAAGACTTCTTTAGTTGGCATACGTGATCTTCTTTTCCCTCAACTAGGAAACCTTCAGGCTGATCCATATAGATTGTCTCTTCTAAATCACCATGTAAGAAAGCAATTTTAACATCACGCTATTGAAGCTCCAAGTCAAATTGTGCAACCAATGCTAATAGCACGCGAATTGAGCTATGCTTCACGACGGGAGAGAAAATCTCATTGTAGTCAATTCCCTCCTGACTGAAACTTTTTGCAACCAATCTTGCCTTAAGCCTAGCATCTTCCACTTCAGGAATTCCCTCTTTCTTTCGGTAGACCCACTTGCATCCAACTGTCCTCTTCCCCTTTTGTCTTTTCACTAAGACCCATGTCTGATTCTTGTGAAGAGACTCCATCTCTTCAGTCATGGCTAACCGCCATTGTGCAGCATCCTTGCAAGAAGTTATGCTTCAATATACGAGGAGGGCTCCAGATCCTTAATCTCTTCTTGTGCAGCTACGGACGCATATGCAATCAAGTTTGCTTGATCTATAAGGCGTTCCGGTTCTCGTATCTGCCTCTTCTCCCTCCTCTTCACAATTTTGTATGGTTCATTGACAGCAAGTTCTTCAAGGTCTACATCTTCTGACTCATCTTTAACCTGAGTCTCTTGATCCTTTTCCTTAGCAAGCTCCACTGGAAGCTCCACCTGCTTGTTGTTCTTGTTTCCTGAAAACTCCACGGAAACTTTACGGGGATCAAATATAGAAGATTCATCGAAGGTGACATCTCTACTAACTATAAATTTGAGTAAAGACGAACACCAAAGTTTGTACCCTTACTCCACCCACATACCCTACGAATATGGCCTTTTTAGCCCTTGGTTCAAGCTTTCCTTCATTAACGTGATAATAACCTGGACACCCAAATACTCGTAAGTATGAATAGTTAGAGGGTTCACCTGACCATACCTCATTCGGAGTTTTAAAGTCAATTGCCGAAGCTGGAGATTGATTGACAATATGAGCAGCAGTGTGAACTGCTTCAGCCCAAAATACTTTAGACATTTTGGCTTGTATGAGCATACAACGAGCCTTTTCAAGAAGAGTTTTGTTCATTCTCTCGGCAACTCTATTCTACTGTGGGGTATGCCTGAAAGTTCTATGTCTTGAGATCCCATGAACCTTGTGGAATTCATTAAACTCTTCATTGCAAAACTCCAAGCCATTGTCTGTGCGAAGATACTTGATTTTTTGCTCCATTTGATTTTCAACCAAAATCTTCCACTCTTTAAATGCTTCAAAAGCATCACTTTTTGCCTTCAAAAATGCACCCAAACCTTTCGTGAGAAATCATCAATAAAAGTGAGAAGATACCACTTTCCGTCCTTCGATAGAAGTTTAGAAGGACCCCATAAATCTGAATGGATGTAGTCTAGCACTCCTCTTGTCTTGTGTTTGCCAGTGCTGAAGCTGACCTTCTGCTTCCCTAGAATGCAATGCTCACAGAAGTCAAGTGTGTTGATCTTCTCACCTTGCAAAAGGTTACGATTGCTCAACATCTCCTGTCCACGTGCGCTCATATGACCCAGTCTCATGTGCCATAGTCTTGCCTTGTCATCATTAGATAATTGCACTGTAGATGCATTTGTAGAGCCAACAATGGTCCTTCTGGCCAATGTGTAAAGGCCGTTCTCCAGCTTGCCTTTCAGCATGATTAAAGAATCTTTAGTCACCTTTATAGTTCCTGCTTCGCTCATGTACTTGTAGCCTTGTTCATCTAGAGTACCCAAGGAGATCAAATTCTTCTTCAGATCAGGAACATGACGGACTTGTGTAATAGTCCTCACGACTCCATCATGGCAGCGAACTCGAACTGAGCAAATGCCAACTATGGCACAAGTTGCATTATTGCCCATTACTACGGTTCCTCCACTTTTCTCATAGCTGCTAAACTAGTCTTTTAGGAACGTCATATGCAGAGTACAAGCAGAGTCTAACACCCATTTGTTTCCATAATTACTATTATTACACGATGTTGTTAGTACATAATCATTATCAAAATCATGTACCTGTTCAACTGTAGATGCACTCGCCTTTTCCTTGGACTTTGACATTGGGCAATCTCGTTCAAAGTGCCCCTTCTTGCCACAACCCCAACACTCTGTATTCTTCTTGTTCACACGAGACTTTGATCTGTGCTTTGATTTGCTCTTTCCTTGTTGGCTAGTCCGGCCTCTCACAAAGAGCCCACTTGCATGGTCATCTCTCTCCCCTTCAATGTGCCTCCGCACATCACTAGAGTTAAGTGCCTGCCGCACTTGCTCAAGCTTGATAGGCTCTTTTCTATACATCATTGAATTCTCAATATCACGATATCCTACAGTCAATGAAAATAGCAAAGCACATGCAAGCGTCTCCTCCTCCCTTTTAATTCCTGCAATCTGTAAGTCCATGACAAGTTTATTGAACACATCTAAATGATCTTGTAACGAAGTACCTAACCCCATCTTAAATGTGTGAAGACGTCGTTGTAATGACATCCTTGTTGTCACTGATCGGTCTTGGTATAGCCCTTCTAGCTTTTCCCATAACTATTTGGCCGTCTCTTCGGTACCTGTACTCTCTTCACAAAGCACGCTAGGTGCAAGGGATAGTTGGATTGCACTCAATGCATCCCCTTCAATCTTCTCCTTATCAGGAGCTGATATATCCTTAGGATACTTTCCGTCAATAGCATGGATTGAACCTTCCCTCCGCAGTAATGCCATCATCTGGATCTTCCAGATATTGAAATTGTTGCGTCCACTGAATCTATCGATTTCAAACTTCATGGAACTCATCTTTGCTTGTTCTTCCTCCTTGGATCGTTAAGGAATCATGTCGCTCTGATACTAATTATTAGCGGAAACGTAAAATAAAGAACACAAGATTTAATGTGGTTCGGATCAAAATAATCCTATGTCCACCAAAGAACAATTGATTTTTATTATTAACAAAGGACGGGAAGATTTTCCAATTACACTTAAGAGAATTTCTCTCTTAACTTTCTACTCACTACAATGTATTGTATTATTTTTGGGACGATCTCTACAAATGAAGGAGTGCATCTATTTATAGAGGTAAAGTCCTCCTCTTGATGTCATTGGTAACATCAAAGTACCTCCTCTTGATGTCATGGGTCAAACTACCTCCTCTTGATGTCATGGGTGACATCAAAGGAGGAAGCTTCCTCCTAGCATTCATACCAACTCTTTCCACCAACTCTTCCAAATGGCATGTCAATGTTGACTAAACATAAACCAACATTTTCAAAAAGAGTCAGCATATTGGGTTAATACAACAACAACTATACCTTAGTCCCAAACAAGTTGGGGTTGGCTATATGAATCGCTGACCACATTACTCCATCTAAACTCATCTAGTGCCCAATATTATGCACAAATAATATGAATATTGGGTAAATAATGTCAAAATAATATGTAGTGTTGAGTAATATGAGCACATCTTACCTCCAGAACATGCATAGACACCAAGCTTGAAAGGATGAGGTATCTTACATCAGCACTATCTTTTGCAATATGAGCCCAGCAACCAAATAGAGCTAAAGCCAATGCTCTCTCTTCAACGTCTCCAGTGTCGAATACTATCTTTATTCTACTTAGAAGTTCTCTATAACTATCTATTTTATCCTTCGAAAGGATCCCCTTATCTTTTCTCCCCTTGCTCCTCAATCGACTCATCTGCTTGAGCTCGGACAAGAAAATATTCACAATGCAAAGCTTCATATGTTTGTCCCCTGACTTAAATGCATCCGCAAGCCTAAGGAGGATAATATTTGCAAATAGCTTATCCTCCCCAGGAATTAAGCCAAATACTTTGTACTCAGCAACACTAAGATTTGACTCTCTACTCCACCACTCAAGTTTTGGCCCAATATCTAGTATGGCTTCTGCAGATTTACCTAACCATCAAGAGAAAGAATACACAAGTATCACTCAGAAATGATAAAGTTATTGCAAAAATGGATTAAACCAAACAATGATTCTTCACAACATTTAAGAGAGACAATCAAACTGGAATCATCATTGAAAATTATAAGAGCAAAAGACATTCTTATAGAAAATGACAAAGAGGGTGTTTGGGTGGGCTTAAAAGCTGTTAACCATTTTGTGGCTTATTTTGGTGTTTGGTAAACACCAAAGGTGCTTTTAACCAAAAGAAGCCATAAGTTGTTCACCCCTCACTTATGCTTTTCAGTTTACAAGCTCTTTGAGTTTGACCAGTTATTTTACTATGTTATCCCTTGAATTTTCTTATAATCTCCAAAATACCCATCATTTCACACTCTTATTTATTTTTGTTTTTCTGTTCCGGAGAAGCTGTAGTTTTCTTTCTCTTCAAAGGCCAACACGTAAGTGATAGCTCCATCCCTTATAATAAGTATTACCATTATCTACAAATATCAGCTTGCCATTTGACCAAACATCCAGTTTGAAACAGATTTTTAACCATGTCGATATTAGATATGAAATTTGCAAGGCTCCCTAATGACAACTGCAAAACTCAAATGAATTTGCATATCCATTGCATTACGTTATATCGTATCCTATTTTGATCGAATGGTGGAGATAAATCAACTAATATATTGTATCTTAACATGCTCTTTTCTTCGAATTTTAAGACACATTTTGTATTATAATTTTTAATTTAGGCATACATTTGGACAAAGCAGGCTTTGAATTATACTTTTTCCTGTGTGATAGTGGTTTAAAGCTTTGTCGTCCTCCAAAATCAGTGAATTGTGCAATTCAACTGTATTTAAGAAGATTAAATTGTAAAGCAGAGAGATTTTCTATAAGGCAATAGCATAAACATATACTTCAACTAGGATTACCCAGGATATTAGTTATTTTCAAAAGTCTATAATTATATGCCTGTGATACAATATTTTCATGGAAATCAAGACAGCATAACTTATCTATAACTTTAGGATTAAAATTTTCGTAATAATAAGCAACTTTTAGTGTTAACAGTTTTAAGAACACACATCAACTCCTTATATTCAGCTTTTAACACTTATATATATACAAAAACCACCTACTAACAGTTAAAAAGTAATTTGCAGCACTTGGTGCTTAAAAGCTACTTTTATTTAACTAAGCAGAAGGAACTCTTAATTTAATTAACAAAATTATTACTCACCAGGTTTATTAGAACGGAGGCCCTTTTCAAGGTCAATGCTCCACTGCATCGCACAAGCCGATGGAGTTCTCTCCATTCTTATCGTCTCTGGAGGACAATGAGCTTGAGAGGGAACAAAATTTGTCTGAACTCAATCAGTATTAGCACTGCAATAGGAAAACACAGTAGCTTTATAAAGTTAGAGAGAAAAATATTGGAACTTTATAAAATCGGAAAGAGAGACAACAGGCATCAGAAGATTTTGTCTATACCTTTTTAAAACTGGGAGTTACGAGCTAAAGAAAAGATAAAAACAAAAGAAAGATCTTTTATGTATTTTTCGCTCCAATTAGGTCACTGACAGGAAATACAATAGCAATAGCAGTAGAAGAAAGGAGGGAAATTGATACAAAGAAGAAAAAGGAAAAGAAAAAGATGGTTCAAAATACTTGTGGGTTCAAAATACCCCTCACCCGTTAAATCCCTCTCAAAAACGACATGTGCCACGCCCTGGTTGCACTAAAATAACCTGCAGACCCGACCCAACTTCTTTACCCACGCACATAATGCACTTGTTTTTGGAGAAAAAGAAATTGGAACTAATACTTATGTTGTATTTCAAAATACTAATACTTCAACTTATTCACACAAAAAAAAAGGAACTTAAACTTATCTCAAAGAATGATGGATGAGAAATGTGAGAATTAAATTACACAAGAACATCGCTTACAAACTGATAATTTCATAAGTAGATATTTATAAAACTTTATTTCGTATTTTTCTTGAATTGAAAATAAATAAATCCAACAACAAAAATTATATTTAGATTCAAATTTCTGAAGTCTTTCTGCCTTTGAAGGTACTGAAAAACATTCCACGTTAGAGCATCACAAACACAAAAAAGCATCGTGGGATTTTTTTGTCATCAAAAGGAGAATACCAAAGCTTTAATAAGAGTACTAATGGATAGTGAAAACAAACAACAACCCAGTATAATCCCACAAGTGGGGTCTGGGAGGGTAATATATACGCAGACCTTACCCCTACCCCGAGGGGCAGAGAGGCTGTTTCCAGGAGACCCTCAGCTCAAGAAGCAACGAGAGACAGACATATTATTACTATCAATAGCTCATAATAAAATAACATAAAATAACATAAGATACATAAAATAACAAATAACAGCAATATAAGAAATATAGGAAATACGAAAAAGGTGGGAGGTATAGTAATATCCAACAGATAAAGCCCTACATCAGTAGATGATCAGTAGCATCCTAAGACTAACACCTAACAGGCTAGTCTCACACTAGTGCGCTGTAGAAATATCCACAACTTTTCCCTAACCTACAACCTTAATGCTCGACCTCCACAGTTCCCTGTCAAGGGCCATGTCCTCAGTAATCCTAAGTCGCGCCATGTCCTGCCTGATCACCTCTCCCCAATACTTCTTAGGTCTCCCTCTACCTCTCCTCGTGCCCACCACAACCAATCGCTCACACCTTCTCACCGGTGCATCAGTGCTCATCCTCTGAATGTGTCCGAACCATCTGAGTCTTACTTCCCGCATCTTGTCCTCTATGGGGGCCACTCCCACCTTCTCTCGAATATCACCTTCTCTCGAATATCTTCATTCCTAATCTTATCCATCCTCGTATGCTCGCACATTCATCTCAACATCCTGATCTCTGCTACTTTCATCTTATGGATGTGTGAGTTCTTAACCGGCCAACACTCGGTCCCATACAACATGGCAGGCCTAACCACTGCTCTATAAAACTTACATTTTAGGAACAGTGGCACTTTCTTGTCACACAGAACTCCCGTCGCTAACCTCCACTTCATCCAACCCACCCCTATACGGTGTATGACATCCTCGTCGATCTCCCCGATCCCTTAAATAACTGACCCAAGGTACCTGAAACTACCCCTCTTAGGGATGACTTGAGAGTCAAGCCTCACTTCCACTCCCGCTTCCGTCGGCTCGGCCCCAAATTTGCACTCGAGGTATTCCGCATTCGTCCTGCTCAACCTGAAACCTTTAGACTCAAGGGCATGTCTCCAAACCTCTAGCCTCTCATTGACGCCGCGTCGTGTCCCGTCAATCAGGACTATGTCATCAGCAAATAGCATGCACCATGGAACCTCCCCTTGAATATGATGCGTTATGGCATCCATCATCAGGGCAAATAGGAAAGGGTTGAACGCAGACCCTTGGTGCAACCCCGTAACAACTGGGAAATGCTCGGAGTCGCCTCCTACTGTCCTCCTCCAAAGGCTTGCCGGTCAACACTAAGGCGAATAACTTTGACCCAGGGGACTAACACTTAGATGCAGTATTTATGATATAAAAGGTTTTCATGACTTCTATCGCATTGAAATCTAGAAGGGGAAAGAACAAAGCAGATTTATTTGGTAATGTAATTAGTTTGCAGAAGGAAGACATAACATCATAACAAAACATCTTATTAGTATAAGATATAATACAATCAGGTAATGAACTTGTACTACTTCAGAAGGAAAAAGCCTCAATATAAGGGATGTGAATACTATCGAATCCATTTAACAGAAGGCTATCTTATTTTCAAAGGACTATTTACAAGAATGTATTGCTTTGGAACACTTAGGACAAACTGGTTTTTAAACGAGCAAATCAAGCCAAATCTAAACCTTCTACTTACCAAGTTTGGCTACTACGAAAACTTAGCACAATCAGATATCATATGATTTCAAATAAAACATCATAGCACATTTCAGCAACTTTTGTATCTAATTCTACTCATCTCAGTAACACTTAATCATCAAAAGTTATTCAGAGTGTAATCAAATAAAGAGGAGAAAAGTGGAAAGGGAACCTGTTTGGCCAGAACTTTTCTTAACAACTGAATATAGAAAGCTCGGCTACAATGTTTAACTCCAGAATCCAACTAAAATCAGCAACAGGAGTCAAACAGGACCGCGAATCGCAGCTAACTCGAACGAACAGCACTCCGATCTCAAGCAAACTCCATAATTAAAATCCCAAAGTCAGGATTGGAAAGAAGGAAAATCAGAAATATTTTTTATTGTATTTTTCGATTTTTTTTTTGCTGCTTAGGTGTTCTGGAATGAGACTAAACCAAAAATTCGGACTCGAACTTGAAGTCAAATTTAAATTTGAAGGACACTGGATTCTCCTCTAAAACCATGTCCAAATTCCCTTCTGTTTTGACCTTCATTTTTCACATGAAGGGCTGGGGTGCGTCCGTTCTTTTATTGAAGGGAGGTCGATTGTTCTTCTCTACGAGATTAGGGGTTTTGTGGCAGTTCTGGTGTTCTCTTCTAGAGCAGCCTGGTTCGTTGGTTGGTTGGAGATGGGTCTGGCTGTTGCTCCAAGTTCAGGGGTGTTCTTTTGAGTGAGTTGATGGTTGAAGAAGAAGAGAGGTCTAAGTTCTGCGGCTGTAGCTTAGGGGTGAGGTCGTGTTTATGGGGTGTCTAGGGATGGCCAGGGGTAGGCGGCGATGGAAGTTCAGGCGGGGGAGTCCTCTGGGTTTCTTTTTTGGTTGAAGAAGGGAATGACCCGGGATCCTTTTAGTGTTTCCGGCGCAGCCTTTTTTTTGTTTTTGTGTGTATAGGTCTTGGCGTCCTCCTCTTTCAATTTAGAATCTTACTCCACAAACTACCTTTACGGGTGAACAACTATTGTGCCCAAATTTTTGCTAAACTCTAGTGTGTGTATATATATATATATTATTTTATTTTTAAACAAACACTTTATGAGAAATTATTAAGAAAAAATTCTACAAAAAAAAAATATTTTTTGATTCTTTTTATTAGGAAGGAAATCTAAACAATAAACCAAAGAAAATTATTTTAAATTTTCATTTGACATCCCTAAAGAAAAACTTCGAAACGAGAAATGAACAAGATAAAAAAAATATTTTTGGATTTCGATTTTTTGATAACTAAGGAAGAAACTTTAAAGATAAACAAAAGATAAAGTATATTTTTACGCTTCTATGTACAATATCCTAAAGTTTTAGTGAAAATAGAAAGAATATTTTTTTTTGTTCTATTAATTTCAGAAAGAAGAACTCAAAGGAAAATCTTTTTGGTTTTTGGAATTAATATCTTAAAGAAAACTCGTAAAAAGATATCAAAAGAGAAAATTCCCATTTTTTGAGTTTTAGTCCTAGTATTCTAAAGGAAATATAAAAGCAATTTTTTTTTTGAGTTATAGATTTTAATTCTCTAATAGAAAAATCACAAAAGATGTTTTGAACTTATAGAGTTAGTATTCTAAAGAAAACATGTAACAGAAATATAAAAACGCCAAATCTCTCTTCTTTTTTTGGGATCTTTGATTTATTACACATCTTTTTTTAAATACAAAATATGAAATAATAACAAAAGACTCGACAAACTTAACTGGACTATGACAGACTCTAACATCAACTAAATGACTAAAATGAACAATAGACTCAAAAAAAAAAATCCTCAGCCAGCTCCTAAATGCAGTGGTCCTGGGGTATCTGTCATGCTCAAACTCCGGTAAGTGGATCCACACCTGTAAGAGAAAACTGAAACGAACACTATGTGAGACAATAACATTCCCCACTAGACACATGAAAGATATGATTGAGGCTATTTTTGCAAAATGACTTATGTGGCCAAAAGGTGGCTAGAAGTGTAAAATTTGGCTAAGACACCGCAAAGCCTAAAACATAAGATTTACTAGGAAGACGGGACCTATGTGGGTTGCCTACGTATCACGGCCCGATAGACGAGAATCAGGTATCCGTAGTTCGGGCAGATTGGATACGGGCGAGAATTAAAAAAATAACTAAGTTAGAGAATTTTTTTTTTTTTGTCTCTTTTTAAAAAAAATTAAAACATGTGAACTCCTTTTGGATTTTCTTTTTCCCTGTTTTTTGATTATTTTTTTTTTTATTTTCAAAAAATGATGAAAAAGTACCCTACTTGATTTATTTTCACACTTCACCCTCTTATTTTTCTTTTTTTTTCATTTGCCCTCAATTATTATTGGTCCGCCAAATGACTCTTTTACCCTTGAAGATTGCAACTTGTAGCACATTAGGATGCATCAGGATGGTCTTTTATTTTTTGTGTACACTTGTCCTATACGAACCCAACCCCTGTGTTGAGTCCCCTAAGTCAAATGCACATGATGCAACCAAGCGTTCCTATTAGGGATCCGGCATGTGGCTGTGTTTTTCTATGTTTAAATCTTAGAATTTTGTTCCAGACTTGGGGTACTCGAGCGGACAACTGGGGCCGAAGAGGGGGCGACGTACCGGGAGCACTGAAGTCTGCACGGCCTTGTCGCTTGCCCAGCTTCGTTCTATTTGGTATAATTTCTACAGAAAAAACGGGCCACGCGAACGTGTGCACCATTTTCAGAAGACTCAGATGGGTGGCGTGAGAAGAGAGTTATATACAATTCAAACAATATTAAAGCAGTAAGCAGATAGCAATTAGCACAGAGGTTCACAAAATACAGTAATATGAACAATAAATAAAGCCAAGAAAAAATCATAAAACAAGCTTGAATTCTTGAACCCTGAACCAGCGATTCTAGGTTCTTGTCCCCAGTAGAGTCGTTAGAGCTGTCACCCCTCCTTTTTCCTACACCGCCAGAGATTCTGCTACGAAACCATTCCTCTCTCTAAGTCTTCTAAATCATGGAGAAGGGTGAACTTCGTGTGACTTCTCTTTTGTCTAGAGTCTTATCCCATTTTAGAACGAGGTTCGGACAAGTTGCAAAGCCGGTGAAGCTTTTGTATTCCCCGTACGCTGCCCCCTCCTCGGCTCGAGTTATCTGCTCGGGTAAGCCAGGTATAGAACAATAAACCCAAATTTTAAACCTAGTATAACAAAGGAGGTGTGACAGCTCTCCCCAGTCTTTGCATAGGGTGAACTATGCAGCGCCACGAAACTTTGGGACGTTACTGAAAGCAAACGTAAAAGGGACCTTTTTCCCAGATGATCCATTCCATGAAATCAAGAACGAGCCAATTTCACGTAGATTTTGGAAGGGGGCTCAATATTTTGTTCCAATTTTTGAATGGCTGCCAATGTGTTGTTTCAAGCTCTTCAAGTTTGATCTTCTTGCTGGAATCACTATTGCTAGCCTTGCTATTCCTCAGGGGATAAGCTATGCCGAACTCGCTAACGTTCCTCCAATCATCGGACTCTGTAAGCTACTTATAAGAGCATTATATTGTACTATTTTTTCCTATATATTGACGCGTCATACCAAAACATGTATGTGTTGATGACTTTCTTGGCTTTTGATTCAAAGTAGGTACAACTAACAATATTTTTATTAAAAGATGTATGAGTTGCATGCATGCAGATTCGAGCTTTGTTCCTCCTCTTATTTATGTGGTTTTTTGGAAGTTCAAAGCACCTTGCTGTGGGGACAGTGGCTGCTCGAGCTTTGTTCCTCCTCTAAATGTGCCTGAACCATCTGAGTCTTTCTTCCCGCATCTTGTCCTCTATGGGGGCCATGCCCACCTTCTCTCGAATATCTTCATTCATAATCTTATCCATCCTCGTATGCCTGCACATTCATCTCAACATCCTGATCTCTGCTACTTTCATCTTATGCATGTGTGAGTTCTTAACCGGCCAACATTCGGTCCCATACAATATGGGAGGCCTAACCACTGGTCTATAAAACTTACCTTTTAGTAACAGTGACACTTTCTTGTCACACAAAACTCCCGTCGCTAACCTCCACTTCATCCACCCAACCCCTATACGGTGTGTGACATCCTCGTCGATCTTCCCGATCCCTTGAATAACTGACCCGAGGTACCTGAAACTACCCCTCTTAGGGATGACTTGAGAGTCAAGCCTCATTTCCACTCCAGCTTCCGTCGGCTCGGCCCCAAATTTGCACTCGAGGTATTCCGTCTTCGTTCTACTCAACCTGAAACCTTTAGAATCAAGGACGTGTCTCCAAACCTCTAGCCTCTTGTTGATGCCGCGTCGTGTCTTGTCAATAAGGACTATATCATCAGCAAATAGCATGCACCATGGAACCTCCCCTTGAATATGAAACGGTATGGCATCCATCACCAGGGCAAATAGGAAAGGGCTAAAAGCAGACCCTTGGTGCAACCCTATAACAACTGGGAAATGCTCGGATTCGCCTGCTACAATGGAAAAGACATCACTATCATTCCAATGATATTGTCCGATATTTACTGTGCCCTGACAAAGTGTCGGGAAGGAAAGGATTTCTTTGAGGGCTGTAACATCATACTCCAATATGGTTCTTAGAGCACCTTCTCAGTTATCCCGCACGAGTAAATTTTAGTGTTCATCGGAGCAACAATGAGCTTGCATATGGGTTTGAAGATTTGACTGAAATTAGCAGCTTCTCCGGCAGAGTCGTCAGAGCTGTCACACCTCCTTTTCCTACCCCGGAAGGGTATAAGGGAGTTTTTCCAATTTAAGTGACAAGGATTATTTATCAAAGTCGCCACTTGGAATAGTTTATTTAGTGTTCCAAGTCACCGGTTTATTTTAAATCCCAAATCGAGGAAATTTAACTTTTCTTTTGAAGTCTAAGAACCAGAAATTCTGAATAAGGAATTTTGTTAACCCGGGAGAAGGTGTTAGGCATTCTCGGATTCCGTGGTTCTAGCACAGTCACTTAAACTATTACAATTGGCCTATTGTCTTATTTTAATGCATGTTTTAGCCTATAGTACATTTTAACTTATTAAAATCACTTTTAATTAATTTTTAGGAAGATTCAACATTATTTAAAACACGTCACATGAAAATGCACCGGTGGTCCACGATACATTTTATCTAATGTTGTTGAGAATTGGAGTTGGGTCACATGAAATGCACACCCGGGTTTAAGGAAATTAATTTAAATAGCGCATCTAATGCAACTATGCACTTTTAAGTTTGCGAGGGCCATGAAAAATTCAACTAATAGCACACCTCGATTTTTAAAGAGTAAGAATTAATTAAGTGAGGGCCATGGATTTTGGATTAATTTGAAGAAAACAAGTGCATTGATGACTTACTAATTATTTTGTGAAGTGTTGTAGGTGAATTAAATAGTAAGGAGCTTGATCTTTCCCCATCCCCAACGCAAACATATAAACAAGTTAATGCTAACTAAATACCAGTCATATCTTGCCAACAAACTGATACTAAAAATACTAATTAAATGAATGAGGGCTGACTACTGGAACACTTTATCTTATCTTTTGAAGTCCTTAAGGATGAAATTGACAATATAACACTGTTGAGAAAATTTCAGCCCTTTATGACTGTTGCTCAGGTGAACCGTGCTCAAGCAAATCTAACATGCCCAAGATTAATACATTTAACTAATAATGCTGCAAAATATATATTATAACCTGAAGCCACATTTTCAAATTGTAATCACCAAATATGCAAGTACTTAGACGTCTTTTGTCAGGTGAATAAAGCACATGTTCCTTTTAATTCAGACGCTAAGAAACGGACGAACATCTGTAGGTATCCCGGGAACAGAAATTGGAATAACAGACACGAACAAATCTTTTCAACAAATAAACTGGGACAGCCTCAAGCAGCAAAGTTAAAATCAAGTAGGCTTCCTATTCATGTGGAAAACTCAAAGTAATTAAATATTAATATTTCAACCAATCAAATATCAAATCAATGATCATAGAGTCAGATAGAACTACAATCCGACAGTCCAAACCAAGCAAACTCACAGTTCTATATGCTTGTGTAAAGTAAAGCAACAGATTTAACAAAACGGCATGGAAAAACTGAAGCCAAATCAAATCAGCATTTTATTCATTTTAAACTAGCAACAATCAGAGAATTGGAAATATACCTACCTTGTATTTTAAACGAAATGAAGGAAGAGCGAAACGAAGCTCAGCAATAATTTTCGATTTACAGCAAGCAATAATCATAGCAAAACAACTTCAATTAGAGCTCCAACAACTTTTGTAGATCCGAGAAAAAAGAAAAAAAAAAGTTTGACAGAATTTCGCCAATCTATTCCTTTTCGATTTCCTTCGAATTTTCAGCGCCTCTTTGGTTTCTGGCTTCTTCTTTTGTGTGATTTCAGATCTTCATTTGGATGTTTCTAGGTGTGTGCAAGAAAATTGGTTTGAGAGAATATGTAGATGAGAGAGTGAAGAAGGAGAGTGGGAAGAGTCTTTCAATGGAGTAAGGTTGTCGATTCTCTCTTGTTGAGTGGGAGATCGAGGAAGATGGGGGGGGGACGACG
>MU775882.1:7059-17107 GCA_026770625.1 Nicotiana glauca | reverse complement strand
ATCGTTTAGAAGATGTCCATCAAATTATTAACTTCTGTATACGAAGAACTCGGTCAATTTTAGATGAATACAACCAATATGGAGTGTTGATGTTATAATTTTCCAAATTCATGTATGTTTTGCTATGATTAATTATAATAAGGCATTCACGAATTCTATACGATAGAGTTTCTTCTTCTTTTTTGAGTTAGGTAAATACATGATTGATATTCACTAATTTTTTTTACACACCATACACATTTTATTAAAAAAATGAACTTGAAAATACTTTTGTTTAATCCCAAAAAAAAAAAAACTCTTAAGTATTTAAAGGCTATATGTTAGGGATGATAAATTGTATTATTTAGATAATGAAATTATAGAACTGAAACTAAATTTAGTTGAATATACAGAGTATCAGTGGCAGATTCAGAATTATAAAATGATGGGTGCTCGCCGATAAAAAATCCGAAAGAAAAGGGAAAAGAAGTTTAGTTATAGGTGCTCACTCTATATTTATCTAACTATTTTTATAATTACCTATGCAAATTTACTAAATTCGGTTAAAATAATAGGTGCTCAAGTACCCATAAGTATCCATGTACATCCGCCACTGAGAGTAATGGTTGAGGAATTCTATAAGACAAAGTTTCTTCCTTTATGGAGTTAGCTACATCTATATCTATATCTATATTTATATTATTATAAAAGCATGAATAAAATATTGGATTACTAAAATAATATTTTAATACTAAGCATAATAACTTACAACAAAAGGATATAACTGAAATTCTAAACATTAACCTTGTAATCCTATTAGTTTTAGGGTATAATACTACACGTTAAGAATCCTACATGATTACCTTTAGGAATCCGATTACTATAAGTAATTATTTTCGAGCATAGATATATAATAGTACATGTTATCATGTAAACATAATACCTTTAAGGACACGTTAGATTTTCTATTAGAATAATTATTTTCGAGATATGGACATAATTTTAGCCATGTAACTCTATTACTTCTAGGATATACTTCTTAAAAATTCCTATTAGTAATTAAATTTGAAAACATATTATATTGTCCCAATCCATTTAGAAACAGGAAAGTGTCATGACCCAAAATCCACTAAGGGTCGTGGTGGCGCCGGACACTCCTGTCAGGCATGCTAACCAAGAATGCATAATTAAATTCCAGTTTTAGTACTTGCGAAAAACGTTTTTCTTATACGAAGAATGTTAAACAACAAAGATTTTACAAAAAAAATGAACTTAAAGTCAATAAAGGACTTAATACTGAATAATCCAAAATCCTCCCAGAACCCGGTGTCACAAAGAGCATCTACTGATAAGGAAATAAAATACAACCTCTGTCCGAAATGCAGACAGAAAATAAATACAAAGTGCTGAAAAGGACTACACTAGCTGCGGGTCGCCTCGAATAATGCAACTCACCAAGTCCCAGAATCATCCGCACTGCTACGCCCAGTAGGCTGCTAGAGGTACATATACCTGTGCAACAAAAATGCACAGAAGTGTAGTATGAGTACATAATCAACGTGTGCCCAATGAGTATCCCGTCTAATCTCGAAGAAGTAGAGACGAGATGGTCAACTTCGATTCTTACTAGAGGTCAACTAACAATATACTTAAATGTGAGGAAATCATGGATTTATGTAGTAATTCTAATTCACGAAGCTGGAAAAACAGGTAAACACCTTCAACAATTAATCAAGGATTTTCAAGGTTTACTCTTCATTGTCTTATCAATTTATATCAAGCCACAAAGGGCAAATTTCACATTAAAAAAAAATCTCAAGCAACAAATAACATGCGCAAATCACACCGAGGCGACGACCCGATCCAACAGAAATGTAAATTGTGCACTGCCGAGGGTCGAATGGCGCGAACCATAGATGTATCTATTACCCCGCTCGCGAATCATCCATGCGATGCGGTCAACATAAAATAAACGATCACCCTGCTCGCGAATCATCCATGCGATGCAGGTACACATAAGATACATGCTCAAATAGCCAATTAGAATTTTATCGGGGAATAATTATCCAAATAAACCAATTCTCCTTTAACAATTTTTAAGAAATAAAGTTTAATCCTTTTAGTAATCCTATTTACTAATCCAAGGTGATTTAAGCAATTCAAGCTATCAATGGGTTCATAAATAATCCAAGTATAACATGCTTTTGGATCCTAACTACCAGGATAATAGCATAATAGTAGCTACGCACAGACTCTCGTCACCTCGTGCGTACGTAGACCCCACAAATAGGAGCACATAATCAATTATTACACCTATGGGGACATTTTCCTTTTACAAGGTTAGAAAAAAGACTTACTTTGCTCCGAAGATCCAAACCGGCATTCCACGCCTTTTCGAAGACTCTAATTAATGAGCCACGCTCCAAAACTAGCCAATGGTTATGCAAATCTATTAATATAGGCTCAATTATTCATTACAATCTAATTTATAGCAATTCCTAACTCCGATCGAAAAGGTGACCAAAACGCCCTCGGGCCCATGTGCCCGAAATACGAAATTTTCTGTAGATAAAGATTACCCATGAACTTAGGAACTCAAATATATAATTTACTCCTAATTCCATGCTCAAATTCGTGGTGAAATCCAATTAATCAAGTTTTCTAGGTTTTCTTCCAAAAAATCACAACTTCCCCACAATTTTCATGTCTAATTCCATGATATAATCTCGCATTTAACTTGGAAAAGAGTAGGAGTAACTTACCTTAACATAGATGACAAAATCCCTTCTTGGAGCCCTCCAAAAAATGCCCCAAGCCATGAAAAATATGAGAGAAATGAACTCAACCCCGATTTCAAACAACCATACTACCCCAACTATTTTTGCTTCTATGGAAATATTTCCGCTTCTGCGGTTCCGCTTTTGCGGACAATCTGCCGCTTCTGCAGCTTCCCCTGGGCCTATCCTTTTCCGCTTCTGTGACATATCATCCGCAGATGCGGTCCCACTTCTGCGGAACCCTGACCGCATCTGCAGAACCTCCTTGGGCTGCCCATTCTCGCTTCTGCGATCCACCTTCCACAGATGCGGTCCTGCTTCTGCGAAACCTTGACCGCATCTGCGGTCCACGAGCCTTCGACCATAAATCGGTTCTACGGCTCATTTTGCGCTTCTGCGGGACCGCTTCTATGGCTAACCAACCGCAGAAGCGGAAACACCAGCAACCATATGCTTCAGCTATTCTTTAACTCCTAAATTTGATCCGTTAATCATTCGGAATCCACCCGAGGCCCCCGAGACCTCAACCAAACCTACCAACCAATCCCAAAATACATTACGGACTTGCTCGATGCCTCAAATCATATCAAACAATGCTAAAACCATGAATTACACCCCGATTCAAGCTTTATGAACTTTGAAATTTCAAACTTCTATTTCCGATGTTTATACCTATCAAATTAGATCCGATTGACCTCAAATTTTGCGCAATGTCATATTTGACATTATGGACCTACTCCAGCTTTCCGAATCGGATTCCGACCCCGATATCAAAAAGTCCACTTCCGTTCAAACTTCTCAAAAACCTCCAAATTTCTATCTTTAGCCAAATGGCTCCAAAATGACCTACGGGCCTCCGAATTCACTTCCGATCGCGCCCCCAACTCCAGAACCACCATACGGAACTATTCACAGTCTCAGAATCCCAAACGGATACCGATAACACTAAAATGCACTTCAAGCCAAACTTAAGAAATTTCTTCCAAAATGCTAACTTCCATAATAGGCGCCAAAACGCTCCTGGGTTATCCAAAACCCAATACGGACATATGCCCAAGTCCAAAATTATCATAAGAACATGTTGGAATCTTTAGATCCCGATTCCGAGGTTATTTACTCAAAATTCCAATCCTAGTTCATTATTTCAACTCTAAGCTTCCGAAATAAGAATTCTCTTTCCAAATCAACTCTGGACTTCCCGAAATTCAATTCCGACCACACGTTCAAGTCATAATACCTTAAATGAAGCTGTTCATGGCCTCAGACTGCTGAATGGAGCACTAGTACTCAAAACGACCGATCGGGTCATTACAGAAAACCTATATCTATATTATTATAAAAGCATGAATACAATGTCGGTTTACAAAAATAACCTTATAATATTAAGCATAATAACTCATAATAAAAGGGCACAACCGAAATTCTAGATATTAGCCTTATAATTCTATTAGTTTTAGGACATAATATTATACGTTAAAAATCCTACATGTTTAACTTTAGGAATCATATTAGTATAATTACTTTCGAGATGTCTAATTCATATAAAATTGAACAATTAATATCCTTTCATTGACCTAAATTTCGGAATCTCTTTTCATGCGTTAGGTTATATAGATGACATGTGATGTTTTTGCATGTATGATGTAATATAGGTCAATTATAATCAAAGATTATACAATTAAATATTTTTAGTAATGTAATCCTATTACTTTTAGGATATACTTCTTAAAAATTTCCATTACTAATTTAATTTAAAAACATATTATAGTGTCCTATTACTAATTTAGTTTGATAATGTATTATATTGTCTAAATTTATTTAGAAAAAGGAGAGACTATATTATTCTAAAAGCATAAATACAATATTAATATACCAAAATAGCCCTAAAATATTAAGCGGAAGAACTCGTAAGGAAATGACATAACTGTAATAACCTATTTTTCGGACAACAATACCTTCTATACTAATTTTTAATATTTAAAATTTTAAAATGAATAAAATTTTGTCTATTAAATTCTAATTAAAAATATGTAGGAAAGTTTTATAAAATTAATTTCATAAGAATCCTCTGTATTGGCAATACATTACCACTCTATAATGTCCAATACCAAGAAAAAATAAAAGTAATATTAAATGGATTGCATAAAGAGTTGAAATTGAAAAAAAGATACGCCCACGTTAATATATTTTATTTATATTTAAACTATTTTTCTACTCAAATAATATTTTTAATTAATTTTTTGTGTAATATTGAAAAATACCAAATTATTAAACAACAATTAAGAAAATACTTAAGAATATAAATGTTTGATAAAGAGAAAAAAAGTTGGTTGGTAAGAATCAATATCACTAATGATTCTACAAACATAGCGATCTAAAAGTGAAATGTCACATCAATTTTTTACTCTCTGAAAATAAAATTTATGGTGGATAAAAATATAATTAAGGTTAAATAGTCAAAACAAGAGATGAACTAATTATGATCTGAATCAATATAAAATAAATTATTTTTTATGCTAAAGCCAAATAATTAAAATTTTAAATTAATTATTTAGCAAGAGAATCCAATTCAATTATTTTTTAAATTAATCATATGAGTAAAATTCTTATTCACATTTAAAAAAATCTTAGGATACATAAGTTTATTCCATAAAAAGAGCGTTAGAACACAAAGTAAAAAGAAAAGTATATTATTGAGAATCAAAATGCTATACAAGTGCCTGAGGAAGCACAATCATAGCTAAATCCTAATCAAGAACAAGATTTTAAAACTATATTATAAAGAGTTACTCCGGTATAACCGGATGTCACGGCCCCAGTTCACCCTCTGTGAACTATCGTGACGACACTTAGTCTCTATGACTAGGTAAGCCTAACAACGCGAAAAATAATCTAAACTTGCGAAATTAAATAGACAAAAGTCAAATAACTGAATGGGACAATATGTAAATGCCGCTTGGCATATAAACACAACTTCAAATTCTGATACACTATCCCTAAAACCCGAAAACTCATGGACCCACAAGCTAAGAAAGTACTACATAACTCTAATCTCCAGAATGTCTAACAAGAACAGAAGTACAAAAGGACCAAATACTGAACACAGGAATAGAAAGAGACTCCTTGGTCTGCGGATGCAGCAGATATACCTCGAAGTCACTTGAGCAGTCGCCTCGTCTCAGAGGTGATAGGACTGAATATAAGTATTTGGATCTGCACATGAAAAAAAGCATGCACAGAAAGGGCATAAGTACACCACAGTTGTACTCAGTAAGTGCCAAGCCTAACCTCAGTTGGGTAGTGACGAGGAAAGTCAGGGCCCTACTGAGGAAAAATACAAAGTATAATCCAATATTGTGAAAGGAGCAGTATAAGAAAGTACGAACGTCAATAATATAGCAAAGTGTAAAAAGAACAGCAACCAGTTCATAGAACAACGCAAATACAATGTAACACTGGAGGAAAAAACAATTCAGTACCAATAATACCAACCGGGGATCTCCAGGATACCGTCCTGAGTCCCATTTATATTTCATCTATCCGTGGATCTCCCAGGATACCGTGCCGTAATCCAACTATCATCTGTCCAGTGGATCTCCCGGGATACCGTCCCGTAGTCCAACTATCAATGTACAGGGGATCTCTAGGGAATCTAACCCGTAGTCCCAAATATAAATACCCAGTATTGGAGGAATCTACCGGGTGCATTCCTGTAGTTCCATTGTGCAGGGGATCTACTGATAATCGAACCCGTAGTCCCAAATATAAATATCCAGGGGGATCTCCCGAAATTCGAACCCGTAGTCCCAAATATAAACAAATAAGGGGGATGGGGGAGGGAGCTCTCGGGAATCAAACCTGTAGTCCCAATGTAAATGCACAACAAAATCAGAGAGATACTCAGAAAATATCAACTTCATAGTAATGCAAATAAATATTCTAGCCTAGCATGCTGCACATAATTCAAATAAGGCATGTTGAGCAAGTAAGTCAATTAGACATGCTTCCCTAGATTAACAACAAACTTAAATTCCAAGTAGTACAAACAAGAAAGGAAATATACAATTTAAGGTTATTTTAATAAAAATAGGATTTTCAACAATTAGCACAAGTACGAGCTCGTCACCTCACGTATAGGGCATTTCAGTTACCACAATATCAATCCTAAGGGGAGAGTTCCCCCACACAAGGTTAGACAAGCCACTTACCTCAAACAAGTGCAAGTCAACATGAAACCACGCTTTTGCCATTGTAACGACCCGACCGGTCGTTTTTAGAATTCATGCCCCGATCCCCTATTAACTGCTTCCCCTAAGTTTAATTCTGCTATTTTTGGTTTGCCGGGACATTCGGTATTAGGATTCGGAGTGTTTTGGGACACTTAGTCCCTAAATGAGAGCTTAAGAGTTGAAAAATGGTCTGTAGTCAGAATAGTGTGAAGACAACCTCGGAATGGAAATTCGATAGTTCCGTTAACTCCGTTAGGTGATTTCGGGGTTGGGAGCATGTTCGAAATGTAATTTGGAGGTCCGTGGCTTATTTAGGCTAGAAATGTCGAAAGTTTGTATTTTGGCGATTTCCGGTTGATAGGTAAAAATTTGATCCGAGGGTCGGAACGGAATTCTGGAAGTTGCTGTAGCACCGTCATGTCAATGGGGATGTGCGTGCAAAATTTCAGGTCATTTGGATGCGGTTTGGTCGAGTTTTTGAGCGAATGCGTGTTTTTGAAGTTTTGAAAGAACTTAGGTTTGAATTCGATGTAATTTGAAGATTTTGATGTTAGTCGAGGTGTTTTAATAATTGGAACAAGTTTGAATAGCGTTATGGGGTGTATTGGTATTTGTGGTTAAGGTCCCGGGGGCCTAGGGATGAATTCGGATGGCTAAACGGAGAATTTTTGGACTTAGGAAGATTTTTGGCCTGCTGCTTCTGATATTTTTGCTTCTGCATTCTTGGAGCTGCAAAAGCGAAGCCGCATAAGCGGCCAGGAAGCCGCATAAGCGAAAGTGGGCATTTGGGCCAGGAACCGCAGAAGCGAGGATTTTTCCGCTGAAGCGAGATCGCTTCTGCGATGGGAAGACCGCATAAGAGATTTTGTCGGGGTTTGAAGGAAACCGCAAAAGCGGTGGTTTGTCCGCATAGGCGGGACCGCAGAAGCGGAAAATTTCCTGGGCAGAATGTTTAAGTTTTGGAAATGGGTCTTCGTTCCCATTTCCCATTTTTATCAATTTGGAGCTCGGTTTGGGCGATTTTTGGACAGATTTTCTTGGAGAACAACGGGGTAAGTGTTCTTAACTCAATTTTGATTTTATAACTGAAATCTACTACAAGTGTTGGTGTTTAATCTGAGGATTTTGTTGAAAAAGGATAGAAACCCCTCTTGGATAGAATCATTAATTTGAAGGTCGAAATGATATGGGAATTTTGTAATTTTGGTATGGTTAGACTCGTGAGAGTGCGAGGTTTCTGAAAATGTAAAAATTATTCGATTCCGAGACGTTGGATGGAGGGGAATTTTGGTTATTTTATCTAATTTCGCGCCCTAGCTCTAAATTTTATAGTGGAATCAGTTGTTTGCAATATTATTTACAATGTGTGATTTAATTGACCAGGTTTTGGCCATTTGGAGTCGAGAACTCGTGGCAAGAACGTGTTTGCTAGTTGAAGTTAGCCGGTTCGAGGTAAGTATCTTGCCTAACCTTGTGTGGGGGACTTCCCCTTAGGATTCGAGTCTTTTATGTTGATTGTATTCCTTGCACGCGAGGTGACGAGTGCGTGTTCGGATTTATTTGTGGTAAATTGATCCTTTAGGCTCTTAGATCCTTATAATCACCGAATATGAAGTTGTACTTGAGCCGATTGATGAAAATCCTATTTTACTAAGTTGTTAACATTGAACTTTCTTTCTTATTTGCTTTATGTTACTTGGAGCCCATTACTTGTGTTAGACTAGGAAAAACATGTCTACCTGATATAATTGCTAAGTTGTTTAATCGTACTACGTGAAGTATGCTAGGCTAGTTCTATCTGCTACTTCGTTTTTCATATTTATCCCTTGGTTTGTTTCTGGCTGTGATTGTACTTTTATTTTGGGACCTACGGGACGGTATCCCGGGAGATCCCCCTGCACTTTTATTTTGGGACTACGGGACGGTATCCCGGGAGATCCCCCTGCACTTTTATTTTGGGACTACTGGACGGTATCCCGGGAGATCCCCCTACACTTTTATTTTGGGACTACGAGATGGTATCCCGGGAGATCCATTGGATAGTTGAGGAGGGGGCTACAGGACGGTATCCTGGGAGACCCTCATTGATATTTGAGATTGAGTGGTATTTTACCCTGTGTTTCTGTTTTATCCTGGTAGTTATTATTGTTTCGTTGATTTTCCTTATTACACTGCTGCATTTATCATTCTTGTCAGATTTCTACCCTATTAAATTGATGCTATTCTGATGCACGAGGTTTCTGCCGTGCGGTTGTTGATATTGTGATGCACGAGGTTTCTGCCGTGCGGTTGTTGTTGAAAGGTTGCACGAGGTCTTTGCCATGCTATTGTTGTTATTGATGTTTTGCACATGCGGCGTAATAAGGCGAGATATGATATATGCTTATATGTAGGTTGTGCATGTGGCGGAATAAGGTGGGACATGGTTATGCACGTGTGGCAAAATAAGGCGGTGCCTATTATATTATTTATTGCACACGTGGCGAAATAAGGTGGGCTATGTCAGGGATTGATTGTATAGAGTTGTGACGGCCTGTTGAGGCATTCCTATTTGTTTCTATTGTGATTGTGGATTGTTTATCTGTATAAACGTTACCGCTTGGGAGTTGTGAGAGAACATCGTACGTGCGGACCGTCCTCCTTTTTCATGTTTGTTGGTTGGTAGAATTTTGTTAGAAACATTTTCACAAGCATACACGTAGCTGAGTACTCCTATTAGAGGTGAATTCCTCCTGACTTTTCTAAGGGTAGTGGTACGCCTCGCTTATCCATTATATTTGGGAGAGTGGACCTAGATAGCCAGTTATTTGTCGGTATGACCATGAGATTGATGGGGCACAGGATGCCAGTTGTTAGATTTCAGATGCTAGGTCTTCGCGAATTGTGGTTAGTCAGAGACTTGGTGAAATTGTGGAAAGAATGGGATAAAACCTTCTGTGAACATCATTGTATGATAGGAATTATTTACCTATTTCTTTTCTCTGCTGTGTTGTGACCTTAGGATTTGGGTTGTGATTTTGCCGTTGTTTTTTATCATCGTTTAGTATATTCTTGTTGTTAATT
>MU775880.1:165605-191515 GCA_026770625.1 Nicotiana glauca | reverse complement strand
CGTGTACCCTGGTGGTAACGTGGTTAAAAACGCGTTTTTATGACGTCGTAATTCTTAAAATAAACCAATAATAAATATGGCCAAATTTGGAGATGAGCCTCGCCGAACCCAGAATAATTGCGGGGCCCTCGCTAATTGATTATTAAAAAATATATTTAGAATTTGGAGTGGCTATTTTAGCAAATTTCAATGGCCTTTCCCAAATATCACCACGCTAGAATCGTTAGGCACGATTTTAATTAAAATTACTTCCTTAAATTTGGGTGTGTATTGATTGCAACCCAAATCCAAATCTCGACAAAGTCGAAGTACGTCAACGAAAACGGGTGCCTTGATGACAACGGAGTCGAAAACGTATTTTTCACAATGTCGCAAGTCTTTTCAAATAATAATAAAAGAAGTTTATAAATAAAAGCACATAAATTAGCATGTAATAAAATCAGATAAAAATCAAAATACAACAGTTGAGCGACCGTGCTAGAACCACGGAACTCGGTAGTGCCTAACACCATCTCCCGGGTTAACAGAATTCCTTACCCGGATTTTTGGTTCGCGACTGTAATACAGAGTCAAAACTTCCTCGGTTTGGGATAATTCGGTGACTTGAGATACCATTATATTCTCAAGTGGCGACTCTGAACTTTTAAATAACTAATCCCGTCCCGATCGTCCTTTAATTGGAAAAACTCTTTTTATTTATACCCTTCGCAGGGGTGTAAGCGCCGTAAAAAAGAGGTGTGACAACTATAACTCACTATTCTTTAAGAAGACATGGGAAATTATAGGAGATGAAGTAGTAGAGGCAGTTCAAGATTTATCTAGAACTTCAGAAATATACAGGCCAATAAACTGCACTACAGTGACTTTAGTTCCTAAAGTGCAAAATCCATCAAGAATCTCAGAGTTCAGGACAATATCATGTTGTACTACCATTTATAAAATAATATCCAAAATAATAACTAGCAAACTTCAACAGGTGATGGACTACTTGGTTGATGATAGCCAATCAGCTTTTGTACCAGGGAGGATAATCTCAGACAACATCATTCTAAGCCATAAGATAGTTAAAGGTTATATCAGGAAGAATTTTACTCCAAGATATTGTTTGAAGATTGATATGAAGAAGGCATATGACTCTGTTGAGTGGTGTTTCTTAGAACATATTCTGTACCATCTATGTTTTCCACAAGAGTTCATTACTTGGATCATGAAATATGTAACTACGGTCTCATACTCTATCCTTATAAATGGTAATTCTATGAAGCCTTTTCTAGCAAAGAAGGGACTGAGACAGGGAGATCTCATGCCCCTCTTTTTATTTGTACTAGTAATGGAATACTTCACAAGAATGTCAAGGGGACTTAAGGGGAACAAGTCTTTCAAATTCCACCCAAAATGTGCTAAGCTAAATATAATACAACTTAGTTTTGCAGATGATCTGCTCTTGTTTTGCAAAGGAGACATGGAGTCTGTGAAAGTGTTGTATGCTAGTTTTCAAATGCTCTCTAAGGTTTCTGGGCTGGAAGCAAATGTGGAGAAAAGTAGTGTATATTTTAGGGGAGTGAATCAGACATTGCAACTTGATATATTGGACCAGCTAGGTTTTTTAAAGGGTGAGCTGCCTATAAGATACCTAGGGGTCCCTCTCAATACAAAGAGGCTATCAATAACTCAATGTAAGCCACTAATTTATAGGATCATTGGTGTGAGCACGTGATTTTTGCCCCATACGAATTAATCCCACAAAATCAAACAAAAATTGTCTGTTTTATTGTATGCATTTTTGTGAATTTTCGTGGTATTTTCTATCATTACTGGCCTGTGTCCGTGCATGTTTGTTGTTTAAATTAATGAAAAATACAAAAATAAATTACATTTTATTCTTTATTTAGAATTTAATAATTAGTATTAATCAAGTAAGTTGTTGTTTTATAAAAACGAAAAAGAAAATCATAAAAATATGTATTTTTGCATTTGTTTTTAGTGTTTAAAGACAAATTGTGTGATTTTTCTTTTAAATTGGTATTTAAGTATGCTTGGGCATCAATTAGTACTTTTAAGTTAATTTGAGGTTTCATAATTTGCATTAAGATTTTTGGTTTAAAATTTTGAAAAGATTAAAAGAGAAAGGGAATTAAAAAGAGGAAATAAAGGAAAGAGTCCGGAATTTTAGGCCCAATACACTCAAGCCCAAATGAAACACAGTCCAAAACCAGGTCCAATTCACGCCCCATCTAGTCCACCTATTGTAGAACCAAAACGACGTCGTATGGAGGCCTTTTGATCTCGACCATTGAATTAATTCAATCGAACGGTCGGAAGCTTTCACCCGATACCCAACCCGACCCGTCCAATCTAGCTCGACCCCCCCACTTAAACCAAACGACGCCGTTTAAAATGGTTTTTTAATCTGAGCCGTTGTTTTCATCTTCATCCAACGGCTCATGTTCAATTCCCCCTCCCGTATAAAAACCCCTAACACTACCCCAACCCCCCCCCTGAAGCACCCCCCTTCTCCTTTTGTCTCAAACCTCGTCTCTTTCAGAGACGAGGAACCCTAGCTGCCGCCGTGAAATTCCCCACCTTAAGCCGGCTCCGATCACTACCAAAATCACACCCGAGGTTCCTCTCACACTCCCCTCTACGAATCCAGAATCCCCTTCCCTCGAATGTCACCAGAACCCTTCGAATCTTGATTCGAAGGGACAAACCCTAGTAGCCGCCATCGTTTTCCATCACCTTTTGATGGCGGCGCCACTTCCCCTCAGCCCTAAAATAAGACCAAATGACCACCAAGCCTCCCTCATCACAAATACCATGTTCGTTTCCCTTGAGTCCTCCTAAAACTGCTCGAATTTTAGATCAAGTGACGAACCCTAAATTTCCCAAAATCGCCAAAATCGGAAGGTTATCAAAATTCCAGGCCAAGTTTGGTTTTATTCGTGTATTATTGATAAGAATACACGATTAATATCAAATTTAGCCGGAAGTTAAGAAGATTCGAAGATTTTTTCCAAATTAATCCGCTTAAATTGGTAAGTTTGCTGTTTACGTAATTATTATGTTGATATTTATCATCTTCTTCTTCTTTTTTCTTTTGGTCAGTTTTAATTAAAATTCGACCAGTCGTCCGATATAAACTACCCTGTTCGTTATTTGTTCTTCAGATTATATTGTGAGTTTGTTACATTAAGTGTGATACCCGTTTGTGTTAAATACTTTAAATTCATCTTGTAGTCAGATTAATGGAAATCAGACCGATAAGGGTCAATTCCTATTTGAATCAATTAGATAAGTTTCATCCATTAGTCCATTTCTGGTAGCTAACTGGATTCTGTTCGAGATCGATCGAGTCTCTTATAGTTCCTAATTTTCACAATGAATTGCTTGGTCATTTAAATGTCGTGAATTGGTTGTTATTATCTGATATGTGAATTCTGTTCCACCCCTTTTTCATTTGGAATCAATTCAGGGTTTAATGCATTCTATGTGTATTTAGTCTTTCACTTCAACCTAATAGCTGTTTCTGATAAATGAATCCTTCATCCTTGTTTCAATTCCATTCGATTTGGTTTAGGTTTGAGTACGAACTGTTATTGAATTTGACAACTTGTAGCATAATAATATTCTGTTAAGTTTGATGTTTAGTATCAATATGACTTTGGTTTATGTCCAGCCATAGTATTCCAGTGATTAATTAAGAATTAGTCAGTTGATAGGTGTTCTTATTAGGTGAATTGGTTATAGCTGATGGGATTTAAAAGGGGTTGGGGTAGTTTGGGCATAAGGGGCTGCTAAAGGATTGAATAGAGACAAGGGTTAGTGGATTTGGAAATGTTAAGAGACAATGTTAAGTGGGATTAAAATAGTTAAAAGATACTAATAGTGGAAGACTACTTTCTGATTTTAAGGGTTAAAATAAGTTAGTTAATTGTCCACTAGTGGCCTAAAATCAGGAGAAAAAGAGTTTGAGAGGATATATAATAAGGAGATACATTCTGAAAGAGGGGGAGTTCTTTTCGAAATTTTCTGCCAGACACACACATACATTGAAAAAAACTCTGAAAATCTGAGAGCTGAGAGGACTCACACACACACTGAAAGACACACAGACACATACAGAGAGGAAAAAGGATAGACAAGAGAGAATCTGAAAATATTGAGAGCAATAGGAGGGAGTTTTAAGCAATCTCAAGCTGAAAAATAGAAATATACAAATGAGAGTTCAAAGAGAGATTTCCAGGAGCTAAAATTCTGAAAAATCCAAATGACTGAAGATTTGCACTGTTTCATTGAATTTTGATTTCTTTTCTTTGATTTCTGGAATTTTCTTTCATTTTCTGAAACTCTCTGCAATTCATTTGGTATTGAAATGGTTCGAGTATAGTGATTTGAAAGTTTGGTTCGAGGTTTTGGTTGAATTCTGTTGATTGTTGCACCTTATTCTTGATTTGAATCTGGTCTTTCTTGGTTGTCTCTACTGCTGACCCCTTGTTCTCACTACTGCTTGCTGTTGATCTTATTACCTCTCTTTCCTTTTTCTTTCAGGTATTTTTTGGATGTCTTTAGCCTATGAAGTACAAAATGTGAAGTTTTGTAATTAAGATGCAATTCAAGACCATTAATGTTCAATTACTGATATTTCATATTTGTAGTTTTGCGTGATTTTTGTTTCTTTGAGTCTGTTTAATTATCCAGTCACAGTTTGGTTTGAAATCTGATTTCTAAATCTGGACGGACATTTTTAGTTAGTATGTTGGCGTGTTAAATAATCTTGAATTATGTTCTTATGGAGATTAATTGGGTATTTGCAATAATTGAAATGAATAGCCTGTTTTTTATTAGTTTGGAATTGGATTTTATTCAGTTTTGGTCGAAGATCAGTATAGTTTTACCGTTACTTTCCATTTAAATTTATGAAGAAAAAATATATGTTTCTACTCTTTCATGTTTCGGGTTTTGGCGATTTCGAAGATGGAGTTCTATTGAGTCGAAATGCTGAAAGTCAATAAAGGTGTTTTTGCATACGGAGTTGAAAACTTAAGAAGCATGGAATAAACAATTAAAGTGTTGAAAAATGAAAGTGGGTAACGGATGTCGAGTATTTTCCTGAATAGACCTTTTGCTTTTCTTTGTACCCAATTTCTTTTTCTTTGGTTAGTAAAATTAGATGGTCCTGTGCCAAAAATTCACAATTTTTTTTAGATCCAATATGGTACTAGTTAATATTTTTTTTAACTGGTAGTTAAATAGAACGTGTTGTGAACCGCGGGTACATTTCATGTGATGCAATCCGGAGACATGTTTTAAACGACGTTAAATATTCTTTAAAAATTGCATAAAAGTGGTTAAAAGCTAAAATTTGCACATAGGTTCAGCAATATTAAAATCAGATAAATAAGCCGAATATAACAGTTGAGTGACCGTGCTAGAACCACGAAACTCGGGAATGCCTAACACCTTCTCCCGGGTTAACAAAATTCCTTATCTGAATTTCTGGTTCGCGGACTGCAATATAGGGTCAATTTTTTCCTCGATTCGGGATTCAAACCGGTGACTTGGGACACCATAAATCTCCCAAATGGCGAATCTGAATCTCTTAATAAACGAATATTATTTTAATTGTCCTTTAATTGGAAAAAATCCCTTTATCACTACCTCGCGGGGTGTGGTAAGAAAAAGGGTGGTGTGACAGCTCTGGCGACTCTGCTGGGGATGTTAACCCAGAACTTCGGTTCAGGGTTAGAAATTCGAGCTTGGAATAATTGTTGTATTTAGATTTATTTATTATCTGATTTTATTTACATATATGGGCATAATGTGCTAAATGTTGCTTTTACCGCTTTGATAATTTTTTGAACTGTGCATATAAACTGTTTTCTCACGCACCCCCTCTGAGTCTTCTTGAAATTAAAATTGGGGCATTTGCTTGACATAGCCTGCTTTCTTTGAGATAGCCGAGGTGCTTGGAACCCGGTAAAGGATTTTAGTCACACATGTTTTAGACGGGGAGCACCCCAGTTAAGCCGAAAAGCAATGCTACCGGTACACTGACCCTCCTCGGCTCGAGTTGTCCGCTCGAGTAAGCGAGTCTAGATACTTTCTCCAATAAGATGTTAACTTAGAATAACAAAGCCTCATGTCGGATCCCTAGTAGGAACGTTTGTTTGTATCACATGCATTTGACCTCGGAGATCCAACACGGGGGTTGGGTCTGTCTAGGACAGGTGTACCCGAAATATAAAGACCAATATGATGCATCCTACTTGCTACTTGTGCATTCATTTGCTTCGGATTTGCATGTTGACCGGCTTGTAAGAAAAATTTAGGAAAATAGCAGTATAAGGGTAAAGAGAGTTAATCGCCTGTTCCGAAAAAAAAAATGTCCAAATAGTATCGAAACTATGCCCAATTTTTTTGGAAAAAAAAAAGATTTTTGAAAAAAAAAATTCAAAAATAGTTTATTTGTTTTCCCAATAAAATGAAAAAAAAGTCCTGTTTTCAAAAATAGCTTGTTTTATTTTCCAATGAAAAAAAAGAGTTGTGTTCAAAAGAAAAATAGTTGGTTTTATTTACCGATGAAAAAAACTTGTGTCTTGCTTTCAAGAATAGTTTATTTTATTTGGCAGAACTACGTAAGTTTGATTCTCACCGGATGTGGGATACGTAGGTAACCCATATCGGGCTCGACTTTGAAAATTTTAAATTTAGGAGTAAATAAATATCATTATTTTGTCCTGAGTGAAGGTAATGCCATTCTTGGGTAAAATAGCCAAACGCCTACAAAAGGGCACCGGAGGACAGTTTTGCAAGAACAACTACCTATGGTCATTTTAAAAATTAAAAAAAAAAAATTCTTCGGTTAGCAAAACACAGCCTTTAAATCTTCTTCAAGTGCTAAAGGGCCGTGTTGACGAAACCGGATATTTTTATAAAATGGAGAAGCAATGATGATTTTCTCTTCATATAAAAAATGGTCATAGTCTATATATGGTTTAGGAGAGTCTTAATTTTTTATTTTTTATTTTTAGGATCATCATGAGTTCTCCACAAAGAAGTGGCCAGAAAAGGGCAAGGGACAAAACGCCTCCTATGTTCATGATCCGAGATAAGACCCCGAGCAGTCTCTGTAATTGGTGGGCTAGTTTTGCTATCTTGGAACGAAATCAAGTTTTTAAACACCTCAAGTTCCTCACATACATCATGGGAATTGAGCCTAACAGGGATCTGATTGAGGCTTTGGTGGGTTTTTGGGACCCAACAAACAATGTCTTCAGGTTCAAAAATTGTGAAATGACACCCACATTGGAAGAATTCTGTGGGTTCACGGGATTCGGGAGAGACCTTCATAGGAAAAAGCCTTCCGCTCCAAGGAAAGTGGGTGTGAACAACTTTTTGAAGAAATTATGCCTTCGTCGAATCCCAATGGGTTGCTTAAACGAAGGCTGGGTTTCTTTGGAATACCTCTATGACAGGTTTGGGGACGAGAGAGGATTTGAGAAATTCTCAATCACAGAATTCGTCAACCAGCTAAGTTACGACGCTTGGAGGGAGTTGAGAATCTTCGCATTCATGATTTCGTTTCTAAGGACCATGGTCTTTCCAGAGCGTGATGGGCGCATCAGAATTCGATTATCGACAGTAGTCTCGTATTTACAAAGTAGCGAAGAACATACCATTCTTCCTATGATTTTGGGAGATATTTTTCGAGCATTAACCCAATGCCAGGAAGGTGAAGATTACTTCGAAGGATGCAATATTTTGCTGCAAATGTGGTTCATAGAGCATCTTTATCATCAACCAATAGTGATAAATTTCAATGAAAATTGGCTGAATTACATTCGTTGCCATCCAAGCAGGCTGCAAGCTGTAATCTTCCAAATGGAGTGAGGGCCTGGCGAGAATTACTTGGTTCGCTAGAGGCGGATAAACTCACTTGGAACTATTATTAGTTCCCTTCTGCTAAGGTCATGCACATGTCGACATATCGCCCATTCTACATACTCATGGGTTTCAGGGGTTTCCAGCCATAAGCACCATTACGCGTCATGCGTCAGCTAGGGAGAGAACAAAAGAGGCTCCCGACTGAGGACATGCGTCCATTCGTATTGGAATTCACAAGAGAGGAGCCCCCAAAGGAATCTTATGCACAAAAGGTTTGGTTTGGTAGTCGATTTTCTAATATAGATGAAATGGTAGCAGACCGGGAACGAGGGGAGGTAAGCCTTGCATACCTCGAGTGGCTTCACAACCAGGCTATACCCGAGCACAGACCCGAAAGGTCCGTAAGGTATGCAGTTGATTGGGAAAAAGAGATAGAGTCCAAAGTTAGGAATGCTAAAAGGGAAGTGGCACGAGAATTCCAATCTCGTATTGACACCTTACAGGAGGATAAAGGAATACTGGAAGCGGCCATGGACATATAGCAGGCTGATTTCGAGCAGGAAAGGGTTAATTATGTACAAGAGAAGCAAGCAATCCAAGCCCAGATTCAAAAGATGAAGACAACTGCAAAAAAGGCAAAAAGGAGCCAGGCTGATAAAGAACTCATAAACACACTGGAAAAGAAAGCCCTCGAATGTCAAGAGGACTTGGAAAAATCGGAAGCCACTCTGACGAGGATCCGGGCCAGATGGACAAGGGGGGCAGAGCAGTGGGCACTTCATATGCAGCAAATAAAGAGAGATTACGAGGGGACCATCACCATCCTGAGAGAAAAAGTAGTCACTCTCGAAGATAAGGTGGTCGGGCAAGCCAGAGATTTCAGAATAGAGAGGAAACGATTTTATGACCTAATGATGCGGATGGAGGAACAAATGAACGAGTTTCAAGACCAACTCCTCCATAACTCTCGAATGCTGGAAATGCGAGATCAATAGATAGGACGGCTGTTGCAGGAAAAGAACAGGATTAGATAAGGGATCAGAAACATTGCACATTGCATTACGGCAAAATGCCGAGTGTGCGAGGACATGACCCGTACCACCTTTTTTGCGGCCGTAATGACTTTCGTCAAGAAAATAATGAATGATCTAGAGAAACTGCAAAGGGATCTAGCACCAAGGCCCGCAGCCCGGACGAAGGATGCTTCGCGACCCTTGGGAAATTTCAAATCATTAATGTATTCTTGATTCTTGTGCTTAGTCTGTACTGTTTTGGTTTATAAGTCTATTGGTCAGTTCTTTTCAAGTTTGTTTTGTTATCTTTCTAAAAGTTTGTACATTTGGTGTTGTGTCATAATAAAAGCAGTTGTCTGTGTGGAAAATATTTTACTACATACTTTACACCGGCCAGAACTACGCACGGTCTGATTCATTCAGGGTCATGATACGTAGGCAATCCACATAAGATTCGATCACCGCTAGAAAGAAAATAAAAGAAAAAGAAAAATGAATAAAATAAAAGAGGGGCACAACTGTTAAAAGACGGAATGACGCATGCAATCGAAGCAAAGACATGATAGAAGTGGTTAAACTGCCTAGGTACATTGCATCCCAACGTGCAATAACATATTTGTTAACTCTAAAAAAACTAACAAGTTTGTTGTTTTTCCAGAAATTTCAAGCAGTTAGTTTACTTAGAGCGTACTGGCACAACACCACTATCAGACCAGATCAAAGGGACCGATACCAGTGATAATGTCTAGCCCTGATAGAGAAGGAAACATTGAGGTAGAAGAGGTAGACGTACAAGCAATGAAAGATGAGGTGTACAAATTGAAACAGCAGATGGCCGAGATGTACCAAGCTTGGACAAGTGGTCAGCCAGCACCACCCTATCCTGCTAACCCCACTTTTCTCCCGACACCCGCCCAATCTCCGGAACGGCTTGTTTCGGACTCATCACTCAACTTTCCTACATATCAACAGCACCAGACAACCGCCTCCCGGACACCCCAAATGCCAAAAACAAACCCATACCCTCCACCACCAATTACCCCTATTTTCGTGGCACCTCCACCGGCCACACTCCACAGGTCTTCCAACGAGCCTGTGTTCCAAACTCAGGATCATCAGTATTATCCTCCTGAACCCACCTTCAAAGCACCTGAACCTTACCCGTTCCCTCTTCAGCTTGACAACCCGACAATGCCCGAAAAGCAGAACAAGAACCCAGAGCAGGAAGAAATGGTCGGAAAGTAAAGAGCCTGGAGCAATCTTTCTGGAATATGCAGGGTCTGGGTGGCTAAGTCAGCGTGGTGTATAAGGATTTATGTTTGTTTCCAGATGTTCAGCTGCCAGTCGGGTTCAAGATGCCTAAGTTCGATCTGTATGACGGACATGGTGATCCAGTGGCACATTTGCGAGGATTTTGCAGTAAGATGAGAGGGGCGGGCGGAAAAGATGAGTTGTTGATGGCATATTTCAGCCAGAGTTTGAGCGGGTCTGCATTGGAAGGGTACACACGCCAAGACCATGGTAGATGGTACACCTAGGATGACTTGGCGCAAGCATTCGCCAGACACTTTCAGTATAATCTGCAAATCATTCCAGATCGTTTGTCGTTGATAAAATTAGAGAAGAAACATGGGGAGAGTTTTAGGGAGTACGGGTTCCGTTGGAGAGAACAGGCCGCGAGGGTCGATCCCCCAATGAAGGAAAGAGAGATGCTCGATTAATTTCTGCAAGCTTTGGAGCCAACTTAGTTTGGTCACTTGGTGACGGCGATTGGCAAATCGTTCAATGAGGTTGAGAAAATGGGCGGTATGATCGAAGAGGGACTCAAGTCTAATAAAATAATGAGTTACTCGGCAATCAAAGCCACCACTCAGGCTATCCAGAGCGGCACTGGAGGTGCGCTTGGGGAGAAGAGGAAAGAAAACATCGCAACGGTGGAGTCCAGAGCGTGGTTCGGACCTAGAGGCCATTCATCTTACTACAACCAACCACAACCCCACCAACAAAATTACTCCCATACTCCATATAGCCACCCACAGCACTACTACCCTCATCCCGAGCCCCATTTTTCTGTTCACCACGCTCAAGCATACGGCCAACCTCCACCTCACAACCAATGGCGCGCACCGGCCCCACAAAGTAACTACCCACCTCCAAGAGCGTACAGAAATCCCTTTGGTATAGGTTTCCGTCCAAGCCAAACCTTTAGGAATGACAGAGCACAGAAGCCAAAGACGTTCACTCCATTGGGAGAATCTTACACCAATCTGTTCCATCGACTAAGGCAGTTGGGATTGTTGAATCCGGTTGAGTCTAAGTTGCCAAATCCCCCGCCGAAGAATCTTGATCACTCAGTGAGTTGTGAATACTGTTCAGGAGCCCCTGGTCATGACACGGAGAAATACTGGAAGCTAAAAACAGCCATTCAGGAGCTTATCGACACTCGTCGAATTGAGGTGCAAACCCCGGAAGGACCCAACATCAACAGAACCCACTCCCAGCCCATCACGATACCAATATGATCGAGTTGGTACAAAGGCTAACCCGCTCAGGAAGATGTTTCGCTCCCGCGGAATTAAGAAAGGCTAACCCAACAACAGTAAAGAAATCTGTGACCGAAGAGGAAGCAGAAGAGTTTTTAAAGAAAATAAAGTTGCATGACTATTCCATCATAGAGCAGCTCAAGAAAACGCCAGCTCAAATCTCTTTACTGTCATTGCTGATCCATTCTGATGAACATCGGCATGCCTTGATGAAAATCCTGAATGAGGCCCATGTACCTGATAAGATCTCCGTCAATCACTTGGAAAAGATCGCAAACAAGATATTCGAGGTAAACAGGGTTACTTTCGCTGATGAGGAGTTACCTGAAGAAGGCACCAAACACAACAGAGCCCTCTATCTTACGGTAAAATGCGAGGAATCGGTGGTTACCCAGGTTTTGATTGACAACGGATCCAGTGCAAACATTTGTCCTCTCTCTACATTGTACAAACTAAAAGTAGATGTCAACAGGGTACGCAAAAACAATGTTTATGTTCGGGGGTTCGACAGAGGGGGTAAAGAATCGGTCGGTGATATAGTGTTGGAGTTGACGATCGGGCCTGTGGAATTTACCATGGAGTTCCAGCTACTAGACATGGTAGTCTCTTATAACTTCTTACTGGGGGGACCCTGGATCCACACCGCCAAGGCATTACCTTCTACCCTGCACCAGATGGTCAAGTTTGAGTGGGACCGGCAATAGATCGTGGTCCACGGTGAAGACAATCTGCAATCCCAGCGTGACACCGTTGTGCCCTTTATTGAAGTAAAGGGTGGCGTCGGGCCATGGGTATACCAAGTTTGTGACGCTGTATCGGTCAAGAAAATTTCGGAGGGGGAATACATTCCAAATACCAAGATAACCTCCGCATATGTCATGGTAGCCTGTGAAATGTTGGGAAATGGCTTTGTGCCCGGTAAAGGTTTAGGTGCATCTCTGCAAGTTATCGTACAGCCAGTGTCCTTACCGAAAAATGTGGGAACCTTCGGTTTGGGGTTTAAACCTACAGCGGCAGACATCCGACGAGCTAGGAAGATGAAACAGAAGGCATGGGTCCTTCTAAAGCCAGTCCCGCGCCTCTCCAGATCTTTTATTAAGTCGGGAACAAGAACACGTCCAGCAACGATGATTTTTGGTCCTATGGTCAAACCCGATGAGGAGTTGTTAAAAAGGTTCGAGAATCGGTTCACTGATGTGAACATGATAGAAGATAGAGAAGGTCCTAGTCACGCTGAAGTGCAATTTGTAGGGCCAAGGACAAAACTAAATAATTGGAAGACTACTCCTCTCCCCACCCGAAAGGAGTCTTGGTAGTTTGCTTTGATTTTCCTTCAAAGTTTGTTTGGTATTATTTTAGAGTTGTAATCCAGTTTTATTTTTTCAAGTTTGTTTTTGAAGTGTGCAAATCCTGGTATCTTGTACTTTTTCAATGAATGAAATTTCTATTCCCCATTATTTCTGATATTTTTTTTCCTTTTCCTTTTCTGTACAGCTTTATTTCCACTGATCTTAATGATATGGCATGCATGAGGAATCCTCAACCCAGTCTAGAAAATCAATTTGGTTCCGAAACAATAGTGCGAGAAATAAGAAATGATGAGAATGAACCAGAATACGACGAAGATGAAGCCTTCGAAGAAATCAGTAAAGAACTGAATCACTTTGAAGAAAAGCCCAAACCCAATTTAAATAATACGGAAGTCATCAATCTAGGAGACGTAGATAACCTCAGAGAAACCAAAATAAGCGTCCATCTCGAATCGGGCATCAGGGAAGAATTAATCAAAACACTTATTGAGTTTAAAGATGTTTTTGCATGGTCATACGACGACACGCCGGGTCTAAGCACTGATTTAGTGGTTCATCAGTTACCCACTGATTCGGCATTTCCTCCCGTCAAACAAAAATTGAGAAAATTCAAAACTGATATGAGTGTGAAGATTAAGGAAGAAATAAATAAGCAATTAGATGCAAAGGTTATTCGGGTCACTCGATATCCAGAATGGTTGGCCAACATTGTGCCGGTACCAAAGAAGGACGGGAAGATCAGAGTATGCGTTGACTATCGCAATCTCAACAAAGCAAGCCCAAAGGATAACTTCCCACTACCCAATATCCACATCTTAATTGACAATTGTGCAAAGCGAGAGATTGGGTCTTTCATGGACTGCTATGCTGGGTATCATCAGATTCTGATGGAAGAGGAGGATGCAGAGAAGACGGCTTTTATCACGCCGTGGGGAACTTATTGCTACCGAGTGACGCCATTTGGTTTGAAGAACGCTGGGGCAAGTTACATGAGGTCAATGACTACTGTGTTTCATGATATGATACACAAAGAAATTGAGGTATACGTTGATGACGTGATCATAAAATCAAAACATCAGGCCGATGACGTCAGGGATTTGAGGAAGTTGTTCCATAGGCTTCGTAGATACGACCTCAAGATTAACCCTGCCAAGTGCGCATTCGGTGTTCCATCAGGAAAAATATTGAGATTCATAGTCAGTCGGCGAGGCATTGAGTTGGATCCGTCAAAAATCAAGGCCATCCAAGAACTGTCGCCTCCGAAAAACAAGACTGAAGTGATGAGTCTTCTGGGAAGGTTGAACTACATCAGCAGGTTTATTGCTTAGCTCACATCGACGTGTGAGCCTATTTTTAGGCTGTTGAAAAAGGACGCTGCAGTCAAATGGACTGAAGAGTGCCAAGAGGCGTTTGATAAGATAAAGGAGTATTTGTCAAACCCACATGTGTTGGTTCCACCTGAACCACGGAGACCTCTAATTCTTTATCTAACGGTTTTGGAAAACTCATTTGGCTGTGTACTGGGGCAGCATGACATCACCGGTAGGATGGAACATGCCATCTATTATCTCGGCAAGAAGTTCACGGCTTATGAGGTTAAGTACACTTATCTTGAGAGGACATGTTGTGCCCTAACTTGGGTAGCACAGAAGCTGAAGTATTATCTGTCATCCTATACTACTTACCTCATTTCACGCTTGGATCCATTGAAGTATATTTTTCAAAAGCCTATGCCCAGAGGGAGATTGGTGAAGTGGAAAATATTACTCATGAAATTCGACATCGTCTATGTGACGAGGACGGCAATAAAAGCCCAAGCATTGGCCGATCACTTGGCCGAGAATCCGGTCGATGAAGAATATGAGCCATTGAGAACGTATTTTCCTGATGAAGAAGTGATGTATATGGATGAGTTGGAATTGACTGAAGAACCAGGATAGAAACTTTTCTTTGATGGTTCTGCAAATATGAAGGGAGTTGGAATAGGAGCAGGGCTTATTTCTGAAACAGGGCATTATTATCATGTTACGGCTCAACTTCGGTTTTATTGTACCAACAACATGGCTGAATATGAAGCATGCATTTTGGGGTTACGGTTAGCTGCGGACATGGATGTCCAGGACGTTCTGGTCTTGGGAGACTCGGACCTCCTAGTATATCAGATTCAAGGAGAATGGGAAACACGAGATCTGAAACTCATACCGTATAGAAAATGTTTGCACGATCTGTGTCAACGGTTTCGATCAGTGGAGTTTAGACACATCCGAAGAGTTCATAATGAGGTTGCCGATGCTTTGGCCACCTTAGCATCAATGCTGCACCATCCAGATAAAATTCATGTGGATCTGTTGTATATTCAGGTTCGTGATCAGTATGCTTATTGTAACATGATAGAGGAAGAACTGGATGGCGAACCATGGTTCCACGATGTCAAGGAGTACCTCAGGATGGGGGTATACCCGGTGTAGGCCACAGGAGATCAAAGGAGAGCCATTCGACGGTTGGCAAATGGATTTTTCCTCAGTGGAGGAGTGTTGTACAAAAGAACACCGGACTTGGGATTGTTAAGATGCATAGATGCTAGTCAAGCCACGACAGTTATGGCAGAGGTGCATTCCGGAGTCTGTGGACCACATATGAGCGGGTATGTGTTGGCAAAGAAGATTCTTCGAGCAGGGTATTATTGGCTCACCATGGAGCGAGATTGTATCAGTTTCGTGCATAAGTGTCACCAGTGTCAGATACACGGAGATTTGATTCATTCCCCGCCGACAGAATTACACACAATGTCAGCACCATGGCCCTTTGTTGCATGGGGCATGGATGTCATTGGACCTATCGAGCCAGTAGCTTCCAACGGTCATAGGTTCATTCTGGTAGCCATCGACTATTTCACCAAGTGGGTTGAAGCTAAAACTTTCAAATTAGTAACCAAGAAAGCAATGGTGGATTTTGTTCATTCCCATGTCATCTGTAGATTTGGGATCCCAAAGGTGATCATCACAGATAATGGTACTAATCTTAACAGCAATTTGATGAAAGAAGTATGTCAACATTTTAAGATTACACACCGTAATTCCACCCTGTATCATCCCAAAGCGAATGGAGCGGTTGAGGCAGCCAACAAGAATATAAAGAAGATATTGAGGAAAATGGTAGAAGGGTCTAGACAATGGCATGAAAAGTTACCATTTGCATTATTGGGTTATCGCACTACTGTTCGTACTTCAGTAGGTGCAACTCCTTATTTGTTGGTATACGGAACTGAAGCAATGATACCGGAAGAAGTCGAAATAGCGTCTCTTTGAATTGTTGCTGAGGCTGATATTGATGATGATGAGTGGGTCAAAACCTGCTTGGAGCAGTTGAGCTTAATTGATGAAAAAAGATTGACAGCGGTGTGTCATGGCCAATTGTATAAAAAGAGGATGGCAAGAGCATACAATAAGAAGGTGTGTCCCAGGAAGTTTAAAGTGGGGCAACAAGTGTTGAAACGAATCCTTCCACATCAAGCCGAAGCAAAGGGCAAGTTCGCCCCGAATTGGAAAGGGCCATTTATTGTGACCAGAGTGTTGTCCAATGGCGCTTTATGTTTGACAGATATTGAAGGAAGATGTATAGACATGGCTATCAATGCTGATGCAGTCAAGAGATATTATGTATGATTTCTTTGATTGTAATTGTTGTTTGTTTGTATTTGGCATTGTATCAGAGAATCAAATGACGCGGGCAATTTTTTCTACTATCCAAACACTTTAACCTTTGTTTCCCATTTTGAACCTTATTTATTCTTTCATACCCCTCTTTTGGAATCAGTAATGAAATTGAAAAAAAAAAGGGAAAAGAAATAATAACGAAAAAAAAAGTCACAAGAAAGCAAAGGGAGATGAACTACGCTTGACCTGATTCCTCAAAGAGGATACGTAGGCAGCTTCACGGCTCGGTCATAGTGAAACAAAAATCAAAAATCCCCAAGCAAGGAAAACTAGGGCAGAAGTGTGTTTGTAATTTTGGGAAAGAAATTTGATTCCAAGAGTTGTAATTTTTGCCCATCAAAATTGTTTCGAGCTTTTTGATACCATTTTCTTTTAACCATCCACAAGAACCCATATTGATGTCCAAAGAAAGACCTCCCGATCAGTCTCCGAGAAGTGCCAAGTCAAGCAAATGGAAGTCAGGAATAACACTCTAATCCCCAGCAGAAAGGGGATCATAAGCTGAAAAGAATTGATAGCCAAAAGAATCACCAGCAGAGGGTCCTATCGATAACACTCCAATCCCCAGCTGAAAAAATAAGATGAGAGAGTCTTATCGGTGAAAATCTTCACAGGCACCCTAAGGCGACGGAAGTTGAGAGAAATAAAATGAGAGAGTCTTATCGGTGAAAACCTTCACAAGCACCATAAGGCGACGGGAGTTGAGAGAAATGAGAGAGTCTTATTAGTGAAAACCCCTCGAAGGGCACTATGAGGCGACAAGGAGTTAAAAAAGGGCAAACAAGATAAGATTGACGGAAAGGATCCGTCGAGGCATCAAGCAGAACAAGATGTTGGTTCGGCAAAAGATTTGGGTTATGGGGCCTTTGAAATGCAAAGTAAGGCCATAAGAAAGGTTGATTGATATAAATAGACTGGTTGGGTTAATCCAGAATGCACGACACGATCATTGGGATCGAGTATACCGTTCAGATAAGCTCTTTTCCTTTTTCTTCCCCCCAGTTGTTTAGAAAGATTTTTCTTTTTCTATCTCTTGAAGTCATCATTTTTCATTTCTTTGTTTAAAGATTTTTCAATGGTAGTTTGTTTTTTAGAAGGATTTTCAGAGTTTACTACCAGTTTCCAATATGGAGCGAAGTAAATGTGGATAAGACAAGCCGAAGATAATACAATGAGATGAGAAAGACGTCATTATAAGACCAAATCATGGATTGGTCTAAGATTTCGGAAAGTATGGAGTAAAAGTGGAAAAAACAGTTGAGAAGTTTGCGAATAAGAAATCGTCAGGAAGGTCGGAAGTTGTCGGCCAAGTTTCAAAATGGTCGGACGACACAGAGTAGGGAAAGAAGAAAAGGAAAAAAACCACCCCCAGGAGGAATATGATCCCCAGCAGAAATATCATCCCCAGCAAATAATATCATCCCCATCAAGTTTTGATAGTGTAATGGAACGCAGAGCAGGGAAAGGAAAAGGAGAAAAACCATCCCCAGCAGGAGTGGCACGAACACTCACCACGTTTTAAACTAATAAAATTTTCTTTGATTTGAAACAGGTAAAGGAAATGTTATTGATGGCGGAAAGACATGCCACAAAGAAGATTATCAAACTGGGGCAGAAAATTTTCTTCCATGTTTAAAAATTTTCTTGAAATCGGATACCCATCGGAGGAACGAGGAAAGCAATTCCAGTTTTAAGGGAAAGCAAGACAACAATTTTCGAAGAAAGCAGTTTAGGAGGAGGACAATACAAGTTTCGGAGAAGGTAGTTGTAAAGGAGGATAACACGAATTAAGAAAGGAAGTTTTGAAGGAAGATGAATCAAATTTCAAAGGGAAATGGTTGAGGAGGCGTACCTTTTTAAGTAAGAAGTCAGGAGCCCGCCTGGAGAATGGAGGCGATATCATTTCAAGTTGTTGTTAAAGTCAGGAGCCCGCCTAGAGAACTGAGGCATTATCATTTTTAGTTGTTATTGAAGTCAGGAGCCCGCCTGGAGAACGGAGGCGTTATCATTTTAAGTTGTTAAAGTCAGGAGCCCGCCTGGAGAATGGAGGCGTTATCATTTTAATTTGTTGAAGTCAGGAGCCCGCCTAGAGAATGGAGGCGTTATCATTTTAAGTTGTTGAAGTCAGGAGCCCGCCTGGAGAACAGAGGCATTATCAATTTAAGTTATTGAAGTCAGGAGCCCGCCTGGAGAATAAAGGTGTTATTTTTAAGTTGTTATTGAAGTCAGGAACCCGCCTGGAGAACGGAGGCGTTATCATTTAAAGTTGTTGAAGTCAGGAGCCCGCCTGGAGAACGGAGGCGTTATCATTTTAAAGTTGTCGAAGTCAGAGCCCGCCTGGAGAACGGAGGCGTACCTTTTTAAGTCAGAAGTCAGGAGCCCGCCTGGAAAATGGAGGTGATATCATTTCAAGTCGTTGTTGAAGTCAGGAGCCCGCCTGGAGAATAGAGGCGTTATCATTTTAAAGTTGTTGAAGTTAGGAGCCCGCCTGGAGAACGGAGGCATTATAAATTTAAGTTATTGAAGTCAGGATTCCGCCTGGAGAATAGAGGTGTTATTTTTAAGTTGTTATTGAAGTCAGGAGCCTGCCTGGAGAATGGAGGCGTTATCATTTTAAAGTTGTTGAAGTCAGGAGCCCACCTGGAGAACGGAGGCGTACCTTTTTAAGTCAGAAGTCAGGAGCCCGCCTGGAGAATGGAGGCAATATCATTTCAAGTTGTTGTTGAAGTCAGGAGCCCGCCTGGAGAATAGAGGCGTTATCATTTTAAAGTTGTTGAAGTCAGGAGCCCGCCTGGAGAACGGAGGGATTATCAATTTAAGTTATTGAAGTCAGGAGCCCACCTTGGAGAATAGAGGTGTTATTTTTAAGTTGTTATTGAAGTCAGGAACCCGCCTGGAGAACGGAGGCGTTATCATTTTAAAGTTGTTGAAGTCAGGAGCCTGCCTGGAGAACGGAGACGTACCTTTTTAAGTCAGAAGTCAGGAGCCCGCCTGGAGAATGGAGGCGCTATCATTTTAAAGTTGTTGAAGTCAGGAGCCCACCTGGAGAACAGAGGTTTACAACAAAAATCAAAGGAATAAAATTCAAGTTCAGAAATCAGAAGGAAGGTAACAATGGTCAGAAGAAGGCAGTTTAATTTTCAAAGGAAAGAGTAGTTCGACCTTGCGGAAGCGAATGCTACAAGTCAAGTAAGAAATAAAGAAACATCAGAGGAAACACAAGTCAACAAGACCGCAAGGCAACAAGAAATACAAAGAGCAAGTTGGAAGATCTAGATAAGATTTGGTAATTCATAGACTATAGTTTAGTCTAGATTCTTATATCCTTTTAACACGGTGTAATAAGTAGGTGAGTAAGCAGTAGCAACAGCAACAACAGCAGCGACGATAAACACAGCTTCATGGTAGTCTCAGCTACCAAAACTTCCCGAACTACATTGACCTAATTCCTTTTTAGCCAGAGATATGTAGGAGACCTTTTGAAGCAAAGGTTCGGTCAAATCTTTCAAAAAATGCTTCACACGAAGTACTCAAACGGGCAAAAATCGCTCGTATTCGCTCACTTTGTCTTTGCACGAAAACTCTTCGTGTTTACAGGCAAAGAGGGGCAGCTGTGAGCACGTGATTTTTTCCCCAAACGAATTACTCCCACAAAATCAAACAAAAATTATCTGTTTTATTGTATGCTTTTTGTGAATTTTTGTGGTATTTTCTGTCATTACTGGCCTGTGTCCGTGCATGTTTGTTTTTTAAAAACACAAAAATAAGTTGCATTTTGTTATTTATTTAGGATTTAATAATTAGTATTAATCAAGTAAGTTGTTGTTTTATAAAAACGAAAAAGAAAATCATAAAAATATGTATTTTTGCATTTGTTTTTAGTGTTTAAAGACAAATTGTGTGATTTTTCTTTTAAATTGGTATTTAATTATGCTTGGACATCAATTAGTACTTTTACGTTAATTTGAGGTTTCATAATTTGCATTAAGATTTTTTGTTGAAATTTTTGAAAATATTAAAAGAGAAAAGGAATTAAAAAGAGGAAATAAAGGAAAGAGTCCGGAATTTTAGGCCCAATACACTCAAGCCCAAATGAAACCCAGTCCAAAACTAGGTCCAATTCACGCCCCATCCAGTCCGCCTACTGTAGAACCAAAACAACGTCGTATGGAGGCCTTTTGATCTCGACCATTGANCCCCACTTAAACCAAACGACGGCGTTTAAAATGGTTTTTTTAATCTGAACCGTTGTTTTCATCTTCATCTAACGGCTCATGTTCAATTCCCCCTCCCGTATATAAACCCCTAACACTACCCTAGCCCCCTCCTGAAGCACCCCCCTCTTCTCATTTTCTCTCAAGCCTCGTCTCTTTCAGAGACGAGGAACCCTAGCCGCCGCCCTGAAATTCCCCACCTTATGCCGGCGGCGCCGGCTCCGATCACTACCAAAATCACACCCCAGGTTCCCCTCACACTCCCCTCTACGAATCCAGAAGCCCCTTCCCTCTAATGTCACCAGAACCCTTCAAATCTTGATTCGAAGGGACAAACCCTAGTAGCCGCCATCGTTTTCCACCGCCTTTTGATGGCGGCGCCACTTCCCCTCAGCCCCAAAATAACACCAAATGACCACCAAGCCTCCCTCATCACAAATCCCATGTCTGTTTCCCTCGAATCCTCCTAAAACTGCTCGAATTTTAGATCAAGTGACGAACCCTAAATTTCCCAAAATTGCCAAAATCGGAAGGTAATCAAAATTCGGGGCCAAGTTTGGTTTTACTCGTGTATTCTTTATAAGAATACACGATTAATATCAAATTTGGCTGGAAGTTTAGAAGAGTCGAAGATTTCTTCCAAATTAATCGGCTTAAATTGGTAAGTTTGCTGTTTACGTAATTATTATGTTGATATTTATCATCTTCTTCTTTTTTTTTTCTTTTGGTCAGTTTTAATTAAAATTCGACCAGTCGTCCGATATAAACTACCTTGTTCGTTATTTGTTCTTCAGATTATATTGTGAGTTTGTTACATTAAGTGTGATGCCCGTTTGTGTTAAATACTTTAAATTCATCTTGTAGTCAGATTAATGGAAATCAGTCTGATAAGGGTCAATTCCTATTTGAATCAATTAGATACGTTTCATCCATTAGTCCATTTCTGGTAGCTAACTGGATTCTGTTCGAGATCGATCGAGTCTCTTATAGTTCCTAATTTTCACTATGAATTGCTTGGTCATTTAAATGTCGTGAATTGGTTGTTATTATCTGATATGTGAATTCTGTTCCACACCTTTTTCATTTGGAATCAATTCAGGGTTTAATGCATTCCATGTGTAGTTAGTCTTTCACTTCAACCTAATAGCTATTTCTGATAAATGAATCCTTCATCCTTGTTTTAATTCCATTCGATTTGGTTTAGGTTTGAGTACGAACTGTTATTGAATTTGACAACTTGTAGCATAATAATATTCTGTTAAGTTTGATGTTTAGTATCAATATGACTTTGGTTTATGTCCAGCCATAGTATTCCAATGATTAATTAAGAATTAGTCAGTTGATAGGTGTTCTTATTAGATGAATTGGTTATAGCTGATGGGATTTAAAAGGGGTTGGGGTAGTTTGGGCATAAGGGGTTGCTAAAGGATTGAATAGAGACAAGTGTTAGTGGATTTGGAAAAGTTAAGAGACAATGTTAAGTGGGATTAAAATAGTTAAAAGATACTAATAGTGGAAGACTACTTTCTGATTTTAAGGGTTGAAATAAGTTAGTTAATTGTCCACTAGTTGCCTAAAATCAGGAGAAAAGGATTTTGAGAGGATATATAATAAGGAGATACATTCTGAAAGAGGGGGAGTTCTTTTAGACATTTTCTGCCAGACACACACATACACTGAAAAAAACTCTGAAAATCTGAGAGTTGAGAGGACTCACACACACACACTGAAAGACACACAGACACATACAGAGAGGAAAAGAGATAGACAAGAGAGAATCTGAAAATATTGAGAGCAATAGGAGGGAGTTTTAAGCAATCCCAAGCTGAAAAATAGAAATATACAAGTGAGAGTTCAAAGAGAGATTTCCAGGACCTAAAATTCTGAAAAATCCAAATGACTAAAGTTTTGCACTGTTTCATTGAATTCTGATTTCTTTTCTTTGATATCTGGAGTTTTCTTTCATTTTCTGAAACTCTCTGCAATTCATTTGGTATTGAAATGGTTCGAGTTTAGTGATTTGAAAGCTTGGTTCGAGGTTTTGATTGAATTCTGTTGATTATTGCACCTTATTTCTTGATTTGAATCTGGTCTTTCTTGGTTGTCTCTACTGCTGACCCCTGTTCTCGTTACTGCTTATTGTTGATCTTATTACCTCTCTTTCCTTTTGCCTTCCAGGTATTTCTTGTATCTCTTTAGCCTATGAAGTACAAGATGTGATGTTTTGTAATTAAGATGCAATTCAAGACCATTAATGTTCAATTACTGATATTTAATATTTGTAGTTTTGCGTCATTTTAGTTTCTTTGAGTCTGTTTAATTATCCAGTCATGGTTTGGTTTGAAATCTGATTTCTAAATCTGGACGGACATTTTTAGTTAGTATGTTGGCGTGTTAAATAATCTTGAATTATGTTCTTATGGAGATTAATTGGGTATTTGCAATAATTGAAATGAATAGCCTGTCTTTTATTAGTTTGGAATTGGATTTTATTCAGTTTTGGTCGAAGATCAGTATGGTTTTAGCATTACTTTCCATTTAAATTTATGAAGAAAAAATATATTTTTCTATTCTTTCATGTTTCGGGTTTCGGGGATTTCGAAGATGGAGTTCTATTGAGTCGAAACGCTTGTGACGACCCAAATGGTAATCAGCGTATTTCTCCCTTTTTCTGCACTTCCGAGGCCTTGAAAACCTTACTTTTAGTTGCCTCAATTTGCGTGCGCAGTCCGGGCGCGCAGCCGAAAAGCTTTTATGTTGAAATATGTGAAAATTTTGAAGAATTTTGATATTAATATGGTTAAAGTTTACTTCGGTCAACATTTTTGGTAAATGGTCCCGGATCCGTGATTTGATGATTCCGGAGGGTCCGCAGAAAAATATGGGACTCGGGCATGTGCCCGGAGTCGAAATCCGAGGTCTAGAACCCGAGTAAAAGAATTTTTCTGTTAAATTGTTTTTTCCGAAATTATTAAGGAAAATGGAAATGAAAATTGATTAAAAGGCTATGGTATCGGGCTCGTATTTTAGTTCCGACGCCCGGAACAAGTTTTATATATTGTTTAAGCGCTTTCTGTGAAGTTTGGTCGAAATCAGACGTCGTTTGACGTGTTTCGGACTATGAATTCCAAGTTTGAAAGTTTAAGAAGTTTGAAATGAAAATCATGTGTTTTGAGGCTCGATTCTATGTAAATGATGTTATTTTGGCGATTTGATCGCACGAGTAAGCGTAGAATGTTTTTGAGGTTGTGTGCATATTTGGTTTGGAGCCCCGAGGGCTCGGATGAGTTTTGGATGGGTGTCAGATTGCATTTCTCATTTTTGGAAAAATCTGGTATTCTACTTCTGTGATCTTCGCGATTGCGAAGTGGAGATTTGCAATTGCGAGCTCGTAAATGCGAGCCATTTATCGCAATTGCGATTTATGAGACTTGTGGCCTACAATCGCAAATGCGATCGTCCTCTTCGCAAATGCGAAGTCCGGAAATCTGCACTAGGTCGCAAATGCGATCATTTTGATCGCTAATGTGGAGGGCCATTGATCGCAATTGCGAGGCCTCTCTCGCAAATGCAAAAGTCCCAGTATTGGCCTAACTTCACAAATGTGAAGCTTGTTCGCAAATCCCATATTTGGTCGGGGTTCGCAATTGCGAACCCCTGTTCGTAATTGCGACATCAGAGACCTGCATTTTCATACTTAGTCGAATTTTTCACCCCATTTTTCATATCTCTCAACTCAAACACCCCTTAGGCGATTTTTCAAGAACGAGTTTCATTCCAAATCAGCTGTAAGTCGATTTTTACTTGTTTCTTTCAATCATTAACATCATTTAACATGTTTTCCACTTAAAATCAAGGTTTTTCATGGGTGAAAATGGGGATTTTGTGTAGGACCTAGGTTTTCTTAAAATTGGGGATTTGCACCTCAATTTGCACCTCAAATTGGGGATTTGCACCTCAATTTGAGGTCCGATTTCAAAACAAATCATAGATATGAACTCGTGAGGGAATGGGTAACCGGGTTTTCATTCGAACCTCGGGTTTTAACCACGTGGGCCCGGGGGAATTTTGGGAATTTTTGAGTAAAACTTTGGGAAATTTATTTTTATGCATTCAAGTTGATTCAATTAGCATTTGTTGATACATTCAAGCAATTTGTGACTTGATTCGAGTGGTTTTGTGGTTAATTCGAGGGGTAAAGCTATACTAGAGGCTTGAGTGGATTTTGGAGCAATTGAAGTAAGTGTTTGATCTAACTTTGGCTAAGTGTTTGATCTAACTTTGGCTTGAGGGAATAGGATTAGAGTATTATTGATTGCTATTTGCTAAATGATCGAGTACGGTGTATAGGTATGGTGACGGGTATCTATACACCGGTGTCTAGCATGACCGTGGGGCTTTGTTATTAGTTGTTCTTTGTATATTTGGGACTCTTCCAAGCTAATTAGTGAATTCTACATAATGTGAATAGTTGAGGATAAATTGTGAATTTGTGAATTCTTTGGAGCGTTGGCTCAAACGATAAAAACACTATTGAGTAAGAAATGAAAGAATTGGTAAGAAATGTGATTAAATCCCTTGCCGGGATGACTTGAGTATATTGATTATCTCCCTTGCCGGGATGTGGAAGTTATTGTCATTGCTCCCTTGCCGGGACTTAGTTGTTTAGTTGTGTTTTTCCCTTGCTGGGACATTTCTCATTACTGTTTTTTCCCCTCGCCCGTTTTGTTGTGATTGCTGTTTGGGTGAGGAAGAGTGATAATGCACGAAGGGTCATTCCGTGCCATTTTTTATTATATTTGCACGAAGGGTCATTCCGTGCCATTTTTGATTATATTTGCACGGAGGGTCATTCCGTGCCATTGTTGATTATATTTGCACGAAGGGTTATTCCGTGCCATTGTTAACTATATTATGCACGAAGGGAAATCCCGTGCCATTGTTGATTATATTATGCACAAAGGGTCATTCTGTGCCATGAAATGAGAGTTATGTGAGGAAATCACGAAGGCTGATGCCGTGCATTTTGTTTGATTGTTTTGGGTGAGGATGAGAGTAAAAGCACGAAGATTGATGTCGTGCAACTGTTGAATTTCTTGTCTCTGTTAAATTATTGTTGTGCCCTATTTCTTATTTAAGTTGATGACATTTATATCCGGATTGTACTTCCACATAGCATGTTTTCCCTTCCCCGTTAATTGTTTAGTCTTTGGTATTTCTTGCCTTCTAT
>MU775880.1:146494-163507 GCA_026770625.1 Nicotiana glauca | reverse complement strand
GGATGCTTTGTGGAGACTTGATCGGTTCTCCAAGCTCTTCACCACCACTTTCAGCGGCGCTTCATCAGAGGATCCACATGATTTCTTATTCAGCTGTCATGAGATCCTTAGGACCATGGGTATAGTGGAGACCAATGGGGTCGATTTTGCTACCTACCGGCTTGCAGGATTCGCCAAGACTTGGTGGAGAGATTTTTGCCTATCTAGACCAGCAGGGTCTCCAACTTTGACATAGGATCAGTTCGCGGAGTTGTTTTTGGAGAAGTTTCTCTCAGTCACTCAGCAGGAGGCACTTCGCAGGCAGTTTGAGCGCCTCCAGCAGGACTTCATAACAGTTACGCAGTATGAGTCTCGATTTGTTGACCTGGCATGCCATGCTATTTTGATACTCCCCACCGAGCGAGAGAGGGTCCGGAGATTTATTGATGGACTGATTCAGCCGATCCGTCTCGAGATGGCTATGGGAGTTGGTAGTGATATTTCCTTTCAGGAGGCAGCCAATGCGGACCGCAGAGTTAAGATGGCCCTCTCACGGGGAAGTGGCCCGATGTCGGATAAGAGGCCTCGTCATTTCGGTAGGTTCAGTGGTACCTCATTTGGAGGTAGGGATTCCTATGATAGAGGTCATTCACCGAGGCCCTTTCAGTCAGCTCTCCAGGTTTCTCATGGTACTCCAAGCAGCGGTAGGTTCAGTGGTACCTCATTTGGAGGTAGGGATTCCTATAATATAAAATATTAAAGAGAGAAAAGAATATAAAATGAAATATTCTTTTTGGAGTAAAGAATGGAGTAATGGTTGGAGTAATTTTACTCCATTTTAGAGATGAAAATAGAAGCAAGGCTTGGAGATGGTAAGAAGTGAGAGTCATATGTAACTTTTTGTTTTACAGAAATAATACAATGTGTGAAATTCCTTTTAAGACACTCCTAAAATTTCTCTATGTTTATATACCTAATCTATATATTATTAAAATGAGAGGATCAAGCTATCTCCTTAAGAGAAGTGCTGCATAAAAAAAAACCACATGGCATAATTAGTAACTAATTAATTTTTTAGTTAATAATTAGTTATTAGTTATTATATTAAATTTAAATATCTGTAAAAACAAATATATATATATATATATAATAAAAAAATTAAAAATATAAATATATAAATAGAGATATCTGATAATTAGTTATAATAAATAGAGATATTTTATTTTAATTAATAAATAGAGATATCTGATAATTAGTTATAATAAAAAAATTAAGAATATAAATATATAAAAAATAACTACACATTCAATTTGGGTGGGAGTAGTTTGAAGTTGGAGTGTTAAAATTATTTTAAATCTATATATTATTAAAAGGAGAGGATAAAGTCCTCTCCTTAAGCCAAGTGGCAGCAGAAAAAAATCACATGACATAATTAGTTACTAATTAATTTTTTAATTAATAATTAGTTATTAGTATTATATTTGAATTTAAATATCTATAAAAATAAAAATAATAAAAAATAAAAAACTACCATATATATATAGGGGTTACTTTATTTTAATTAATAAATATAGGTATCTCATAATTAGTTATAATAAAAAAATCAAAAATATAAATATATAAAAAATAAATACACATTCAAATTGGGCGGGAGTAGATTCAAGTTGGAGTGTTAAAATTATTTTAAAAAAAAAAAAAAAAAAAAAAAAAAAAAAAAAAAAAAAATTAACTATAATAAAAAAAACAAAAAAAAGAAGAAGAAAAACTACCCATTCAAATCAGTGAGTAGTTTCAAGTTAGTGTTTTAAAATAAAAAAATAAAATACAAAAATAAAAATTACCATTTCAAATCTATATCTATATATTATTAAAAGGAGAGGATAAAGCCCTCTCCTTAAGCCAAGTGACAGCTTAAAAAAAGCCACATGGCATAATTAGTTACTAATTAGTTTTTTAGTTTATAATTAGTTATTAGTTATTATATTTAAATTTAAATATCTACAAAAATGAAAAAAATAAAAAATAAAAACTACCCTATATATATATATATATATATATATATAAAAATTTTTTTTTTTTTTTTATATAAATAATCGAGATATATATATATTTATTAAAAAAAAAAAAAAAAACCCCCCTATATATATATATATATAAAAATTTTTTTTTTTTTTTTATATAAATAATCGAGATATATATATATTTATTAAAAAAAAAAAAAAAAACCCCCCTATATATATATATATATAAAAATTTTTTTTTTTTTTTTATATAAATAATCGAGATATATATATATTTATTAAAAAAAAAAAAAAAAACCCCCCTATATATATATATATATAAAAATTTTTTTTTTTTTTTTATATAAATAATCGAGATATATATATATTTATTAAAAAAAAAAAAAAAAACCCCCCTATATATATATATATATAAAAATTTTTTTTTTTTTTTTATATAAATAATCGAGATATATATATATTTATTAAAAAAAAAAAAAAAAACCCCCCTATATATATATATATATAAAAATTTTTTTTTTTTTTTTATATAAATAATCGAGATATATATATATTTATTAAAAAAAAAAAAAAAAACCCCCCTATATATATATATATATAAAAATTTTTTTTTTTTTTTTATATAAATAATCGAGATATATATATATTTATTAAAAAAAAAAAAAAAAACCCCCCTATATATATATATATATAAAAATTTTTTTTTTTTTTTTATATAAATAATCGAGATATATATATATTTATTAAAAAAAAAAAAAAAAAAATCCCCTATATATATATATATATATATATATATATATATATATATATATATATATATAAAACTATTATTTTATTTTAATTAATAAATATAGATATCTCATGATTAGTTATAATAAAAAAATCAAAAATATAAATATATACAAAATAACTACACATTCAAATTGGGTGGGAGTATTTTCAAGTTGGAGTGTTAAAATTATTTTAAAATAAAAAACAAAAAAAAAAGAAAAATAAAATTAACTATAATAAAAAAACAAAAAAAAGAAGAAGAAAAACTACTCATTCAAATCGGTGAATAGTTTCAAGTTGGAGTTTTAAAATTAAAAAATAAAAATTACCATTTTAAAATGGGGAGTAGTTTCAAATTGGAGTTTATAATTGTTTTAAAATAATAAAATAAAAATAAAGCAATAAAAAACTTTTAATTCAAATTGTGGAGTAGTTTCTTGCTAATATTCTATATTCTATATATCTTTTTCTATATATTATTAAAAGGAGAGAATAAAGCCCTCTCCTTATGTCAAGTGGTAGCCTAGAAAAAAACCTTATGGAATAATTAGTTAATAACAAAGAAATTATCTATTAAAAATTAATAAAGAAATTAACTACCTAAATTAACTACTAAAACATGGGGGAGAGTTGGTTTAGGTTAGTTCATTTCTTTATTTTATTTTTTAAAATCATTTTCTTGTTTATTTTTTGAAATAAAAAGTATATCTATTCATTAAAATAAAAATAATATTATTGAAAAAAATATAATAAAATTTAAAATAAAAAAGAAATATTTTCAAGAATAATAAAATATATATCTCTTATTATATTACAAAAAATGGCAGACAAAAATATTAAACAAGTAATATGCTAATAATTTATCTATATATTATTAAAAGCCAAAGAAAAAGGCACCACAATAATACAAGTGGTAACCTAGTTAAAAGTCACAAGACATAATTAGTTAATAACAAAAAAATTATCTATTAAAAATTAACAAAGAAATTAACTACTAAAATATCGGTGAGGGTTGGGTATATCATATTAACAAATAAAATGACAATTGAAATTTATTAAAGCAATACGGTCTAATAGTATCAAACAAGAATAATTATAATTTATTTTTTTCTTTCTAATATTGATCGCGCATCACGCGGGTACAACTACTAGTTTTTTTTTAATGGGAAACTAACATGTATATACACTGAAAGTAACCATTGGCAGGATTATAGCCAAAGATTAGGCTTAGCAATGGGAAAATCTCGATTTTAACAATATTGTGCGATTTATGCAACTACCATTAAGTAGGGGTGTTCGTCGGTCGATACGGTACGGTATTTAAATATTTCGGTTCGGTATTTTCGGTATTTGATTTCTTAAAATGCAATACCAATACCGTACCTAATTAAATTCGGTATGGTTCGATTTTTCTCATTTCTGTTCGATTTATTCGGTTTGGTAACATCGGTTTATTCGGTTTGAATACTAACTAGTGCATAGAGTCATAGACTGTAATATTCTAAATTAAAGTACTCAAAAGTGCAAAATAAAAAATATTTGTTAACAAAAGGCTTATCCAAAACTAGCAAATATCAACCCGGAGAGAGAAAATGGTACATAAATGAATAAGTTTGATCATTAAAAATGTCTTATTGCTTGCTTAGAGTTAATTGATGAACTTAGAGAACAAAGAAAGTAAAATTTTAGATTTTTATATTTTATGTTCTGATTAACAATATGTGTATTGTGTAATACAATATATATTTCGATACGGTATCGGTATTTCGGTATTTCATTTCAAAATACCAAATATCATACCTAATACCAATATTTTTTAAAATTTAAATCAAATACCATACCGAATACCAAAACATCGACCAAATACTAAAATTTTCGGTTTCGATACGGTAATTCGGTATTTATCAAATTATGCACAACCCTACCATTAAGTGGACTTATTCCTTTGATCCTCTATTGTCTCAGCCCCTCTAAAAGCACCGAATTTCATCCATAATTATTACTCTCTTCGATTAACAATAAGTGATCGGCTTCCTTTTTTATTTTGGTCCAAAATAAGTGTCCAGTTATGTATCAAGAAAGAATTCAATTTGTTTTTACAAAATAACCCCTATGTACATATCCCTAAAAAAAATTCTTACTCCTCACATTAAATGTTTAATTAGAGGTAGTTTAGTCATAGTAGGTATTTTTGTATAGAATTTAATATTTTCTTAATGGGCATGCTAAAAGCAAATTGGTCACTTATTGTGAATCGGAGGGAGTACCACAAAAATTATCTGAATTAATTAGTGGTAAAATTTCATCAAAACCCCAATCTTGAAATCACAGCTAAACTCTGATCTATATATTTTTCGATTATTTTGAGTGGGTGTGGTGGGAACCACTAGAACGTAAAAATTGCACAGGGCGCCCTATTGCGGCACCTCTTTTTAATCTGTAGCCACTTTGTCTTTCTGTTTGCACCCGTACCCACTTTTTAAAAAACTTCAGCTTCCCTTTCTCCTCCCCTTCTCCTTCTTCATTTTCTCATTGTCTGGAAACACAACTCCATGAGGACTGAGGAATAATATGGTCATACCATTGATCAGAAAAAAGCACATATTTTTATCCAACAAAAAAACAGCAACACGAAAATCAAATATGTTGTAATATAGATAAATCATAGAAATCGTAAAGAAAATGGAGAAACTGATCATCAGCGATCAGAGATTCAAATGTTAAAGAGAAAAGTTTTCGAAAACGACATAACATAACAACAAAGCATTTATTTTGCAATAAAAACAGAACGCAAAATCGGATGCATTAGATGATCACAATACAGTTAATTATATGTAACTCTATATTCTTGGAGTCCTGAGCTGAAGTTAATTAGACAAAAACTTCAGCTCTATAGCTGAAACTTTTCAGCTACAATACAAAAACTTCAGCTCTAGAGCTGAAGTTTTCTAGTTACAACACAAAAACTTCAGCTCTAGCTCTAGAGCTGAAGTTTTCTAGTTACAACATAGAAACTTCAGCTCTAGAGCTGAAGTTTATCGGTTACTAAACAAAAACTTATAAAATAAAACTTCAGCTCTAGAGCTGAAGTTCGCGAGTTACAAAATAAAAACTTCAGCTGTAGAGCTGAACTTCAAGCCCGACTACTAAAATGCTAAAGTTTTGTATGATTGCGTTTGCTACTTCAGCCCCGTGTGCTGAAGTTATGCAAAAAAGCGGGTATGCTTGCAATTTTTTTTGCAAAGCGGGCACAGGTTAAAATATGACACAAAAAGCGGGTATAGATGCAAATGCCCCCACTATAACTACTTATGCGAAGCTATATACAAAATTTGATAAAGATTCTTATGATCATATGAAATCAAAATGCATAAAGTCGATGCGAAAAAATGACATCGACAATGTGATAAGTATATATCATGTATATACTGTATATCATACAAAGACTTTCATGGATATACCGAAATATACAAAAAGGATACATACAAATATACAGGAAATATACTCTGATATATACCATCACAAACATCTATTTTCACACATCCATAACAACCGGTTAATCCACCATTCGATATTTTTTTGATTTATTTTTATAAGATTAAAAATCTACTTTAATTATCGTTATAGTTATAAATTTATATAAAAATTTATGATTTTATTTAAAAGAAAAAAAAATTAAAATCGATTCGATACGGTTCGATCGGTTTAATTGATTTTTAAATATTCATTGACACCCCTACTCCATGTTTAGTGTCACGTTATTATAATGAATGGCATATTATGTAGTTTTCTAAGAATTTACAATAATCCAAAACACTATAATATGACTATTTCTGACTTGGAAGAAACTCGGTTACATTTAATTTCTATTCAAATTAACATCTCCTTTGTTTATGTTGTGGGAGTATGCTAGGAAATTTGTTTTCTTATCATATCAACTTAGATCTTCTAAGTTTCCCTCAACAGATTACCCCAACTAAGAAACTAGCTAAATTTAGTTAATTATTAATACTTTCTTAGATTTATAAAATATGTACATTTATAATTTTTCCTTTTTTGCATCACTTTTACCATTTAAATCTTATTTTCAAGATTCTATGTCAAAGGCGGCTCAATGATGTTGGAGGCCTAAAGGCAAGCTATAATAAGAGGTCTTAAACTTGTTTAATAATTTTGGTTATTTTTGTTTAAAGTTTATTCTTTTTACTTTTTGAGAGTCAATTTAATCTTGATGATGTAACCAACCAATTTAATTTTTATTGATTTTTTTTTCACATGACCGCCAACATAACTCACTATATATCATTGCCTCCCAAAGTAACAACCATGTGCGAATATGCATTTACAAAGATGATTAACAAATTAACTATAGTTTTTGAGGATCTAATTAGCTTGAAGTGTACCTACAGAAACCTTGAATTTTTTTTTTTTATTCAAGTTGGAGTGAAAAGAACTAGAAAATAAATAAAAATTTAATTGTTTTTCACTTTCATTAGAATTTTCTCGACCAACTACAAAAAAAAAAAACCCACATAATAGGTACAATAAATATTTAAATTACATACAAGAAGAGTAGCTTTTGGCCCAAAAGTTTTGGGAGCCCTAATTATGTGAGGCCTAAAGGGTCCGCTTGAGTGGCTTGGGGTTAAGCCGTCTCTGTTCTATGTACATGTTATGATGGTCAATGATAAAAAATAGATAACTATAGAGCATATATCTGTTAGATTTATTTATATCATGTGTGACACACTATTACATCAAGTTCATAACTCATATTTAAAGGTATAATATAAAAACCCAATAAACTTGGTACCTTTTGCAACTTTCATCTACACTTCTGAATGTTCAATAGTGAAAAAATCTCGTCTAGTTAATAACATAAGAGGTAGTTGTTAAATATAAGGTACGTTAAAATGGTCCATTACATTGTCAGACTTAATTAAATGCAAAATAAAAAGAAAAAATTAGATATAAATTGCTAGAATATTTTGATGTCGGAGTTTTATAATTGCTGGAGAGTGAGTGACTTCTTCACTTTGTCTGTCATCTTTCACTTGAAACAAAGTTTAATAAAGAAAAAGAGATTTTTGAAACGTTTGATCTTAAATATGTAAAGCTTTCAAGAATTTGTGAATAGATTAATTTATTTCTTGCGTTCTTAAGTTTTCAAAAGAGTGAAATTAAATATTGACAACTCGCTCGAAAAACATAAGAGATTTGCGTCGACAGCAGGGTTCGAACCTGCGCGGGCGAAGCCCAACAGATTTCAAGTCTGTCTCCTTAACCACTCGGACATATCGACTTTGTTATTCTCAATCTTCTCTAATTTCTTAATTATAGAATATCAAAAAAGTATAAACTTGCCTACAAAGAGAATAACACCTTACTCTAGTTACTTGAGCAACTAGTTATATTAGGATTCACATTCCAGTAAAGGAAAAAACAACCTTAGGTAATTTTTTTCTATCTGGCTAATCCATTGTTGAGTATACTTTTCCGTACTTATGCCGATGAGAGATATCAAGTACTTGGTGGTATAGAGTCATGGTGCGCCCAAGCTAGTCTCAACCTATGTTGCTCGGACGTTCCGAAAATGTTGCTGGCTGCGTGTCGAATCCTCTAAAAATAGTATTTTGTTAGAGGATCGGACACGGGTGCAATATCATTTTGGAGAGTCTGCGCAACCAACACCACCGTTATATAAAAACAATGGTAAAAAGTATTCTGCAGTATCCAGCAAATCTCCTACACAAAGAGAAGTGCCTTTGCTCAAGCTCCTCTCTCTTTCCACTCGATTTACGGTCAACATATAGAAACATCTTCCCTTCTATGAGAACCCTCTAGGAAGAAAACAAATGAAATCCCTTCATATAGTTTTATTTTATTATATGCAGAGGCCGAGAGGCAGACCCAGGATATGAAGAGGGCACATAAGCAGACTGCTCAACCAGTGCCCCATCGGACTTTTGATCTTAAGGGTTCCGGGCAATGTATATAACCGTCTTCAATATATATTTAAAATTTTTGCTGAGGTTAACGGGGTCTGGTGACCTCTCTTCTCTATACATAGGCCTGTTTCTAATTATATGGGTAAATTACATTTTAAGTACTAAATATATGCATAAATACATGTTATTAAATCCCTTTGGCACAAGTAATGTTTCAAGAGTAATGGTTAAGGAGGTTCATTACATTCCTAAAAATACTGGATCCGCTTCTTGCATATAAAGCAAAGGTACCACATGGGATAGTAGACAGTTGAAAACACAATCATCACTATCATCAAACTACAGGACTGAAAATTATTAAAACAAAAATCATATGATAAATTATCCGCAGGTAGGACTGTTTCATTCAGGGAAAAAATGAGGAAAAGGAAATAAAAAATAAGTACTCAATGAGATGAAGAATGAACTTATCCACAATCTTATGAAGATCACATCTCAGAATTTCAGACCTTTAAAGTAACTTCACCATGCCAAGAGAGCTTCTTCTTTCCAACTCCACTGTCATCAATCAGGTAATTCAGTGGCACACACTCCAATCGCAACACGTCCCTACCTGCTAGTACTTCGTCATCTCCTACTTCATATCCCTGTAACATAAATAACTCATATAAACATACACAACTCTTGAGGAAGTGAAAGTTTAAATCTCTTAACCATAGTATGTTACCGGGTTGAACTTAGAGGTGCAGGCGGGACGAGCTGTTTCTCCTGCAGCATCATAGCCACTATTGAATCTTTCTTCTTCAGGAACTTCACTCTTGGTATCGAAATTCTTCATAGGTGGAATATCTATTTCACTATCAACATGGGAAGATTGGCTTTTCAACAAGTACCTACGCCTTTGCTTTAAAAATCTGAAATTTAACAAGTATAATATTAGGGCATTACTTTTTCTATTCCTTTTTTTTCCCCATTACTTCATTTAAAGAGAAAACTAAAGTATCCACAATAGGCAATATGATTAAGTTAGTTGTTGTGTATGCATATAATCGTGAGACTTAAAGAATCTCTAGTTTTTGAAAGCCCCTTACTTGTCTTAACGACGAAATATAGTGTATGGGAATGAAATGGACCCAAGCAAAACGGAATGGTTATAAAGGATTCATATAGCACAGCAGAACCAGTTTGCGATTGAGGTGTAGTAGTTATTGTTTTCCTTCACCTATAAGAAAACGAGACGCGATAGGGGAAATAACTATTCTATCAGATAGAGAAAATTATGATCATACAGGATTTCACCCAAAATGATATCTCTCCTCTGCTTTGCAGCCTGCAACTTCCTCTTCTTGGAGACAAATTCCTATACAAGAATTGCCAGACCATAATCACACAATTAACATCCAAAAAGTATCATCTTAAAGCACACAACTTCATCTAAAAACAGTATATAACCACAGCAAACCAAAAAGAGCAATTCTTTATAAATCCCAATAAACATTGAGCAGCACCAAAAACAAACCAATAAAATGCTAAACTCAAATTACACATGTCTACAATGGGAATTAGCGCAAACAAGGAACTAGTGGAGACAAAAAGACAATATATATATTTATGACGTCCGACCGAGTCAGTTTGTTTGCGTCTCGACTTTTAGACAGTGGGAAGGAAATCAACGAGTCAAATTAACTAGGATTTATAAATAAATAAATAATTCCAGAAAGTGCAAACCTTTTGCAGTTCTAAAAACTCGTTTAACAGATGTTTCTGCTTGAGCTTTGCCCTGGCTTCTTCTTCAACACAATTAATTTGATTGAAACCCTCTATAGACCTTTTCATCTCTGTTCAATAGCACATACCCACCAAGGAAAACAGCCAAGAAATTTCAAGAAAACTCACACCCACATCAAAAAATTAAATCTTTAAGGTTTTCCATATATATATATATACTCACTGTTATTAACATGCTGAGGGTAGAGAAAAAATTGGTCCGTTTTATTAAGAGGGATAAAAAAAGAGAGAATGTGGAAGGCCAGAAGGGATATTGAGATATATTTTTGAGGCTCTGAATATAGGAAAAGGAAATTAAATAAAACCCCATATATGGAAAATAAGGGGTTAAGAGGCTGAATTGTGTGTGGGTGTGGTTGGAGGACATTAGAGGACATCTTGGTTTTCTCCCTCTCCTTTCCATATTCGTATTTGTCTTTCTTTCTTCTTCTCCTTTTGGGTTTTTATACCGGACCAAATTTTGTTCACAAGTTTAGGGGAGAAATTAAAAAATAGCCAGATTTGTAACAAGTAGTTCACAAATAGCCCAGTTTCAAAAGTAATCGAAATTTAGCCACTTTTCATGTATAGATAAATCTGTGCAAAAATACTGTTCAAAACCCAGAAAGTACGCCAGTATATTTATACTTGAACTCCAACATATTATACTGGAATTCCAGGATAAGTATGCTGGAACTCCAGCATAATATGATGGAGATCCAGCATAATTACACTAGAACTCCAGCATAATATACTGGAGTTCCAGCAAGTACACCAGTCCAACATAATATACTGGAGTTTGGAGCACCGATGCTCCAGTCTCCAGTATATTATAATGGAGCCAGCAAAGTATACCGGTCCAGCATAATATGCTCGAGTTCATGCACAGGTGCACCGAACTCCAGTATATTATGCTGGACCAGTCTTTATTGTAATAAAATAGTGGTTATTTTTCATTGACTTGGTAAACGCCGTCTATTTTTAAATGACCAGTCCGAAAACTGGCTATATCGTGCTATTTTTACCAAGTTTAGTTGTGCCGGGCTAAGCTTGGTACTATTGGTTAACCTTGCCTATATAGTTCAATCGTTTAGGGGTTGTTTGTTTGGAATACGACTTATGCCGGTATAAGTTATGCCGGTATAAATTATGTTGGGATAAGTTATGATGGGATTAATTATGCTGGGATTGTTGTTTATTCATTGTTTGGTATGTTGTATTAAGAATGACAATTGCATAATTTTTAAGAAGAAGGTATAAGTTATACATGTGCTAATTACTCCACCCTCTATAAGGTATAAGTTATCACGGTGTTAACATTAACAACGGGATAACTTATACCTGGTTTGCTAACCAAACAGAGTAATAAATTGGTATTAAATTTTTATACCACCCTTATACCTTCTTATACTTCATACCAAACGACCCCTCACAAGTTTAGTTGTGACAAGCTAAACTTGTTATTATCTTCATCGTACCTATTTTATTAAATTATTTATTATAAATTTAGCAAGAGGAGATAATCTTGCATGTGTTGTTTGCGGAGGCGCCTTCAGGATTTAAACTCTATGGGTTCAATTTTTAAGGTTTTTAGTATTAAACTCATTATATCCTTAAAGTTATGAGTTCATATTTGTACTTTATTGCTATTTAAAAATTTTTGCACGTAAATTTATGCTTCACGTCAAAGTTATGCGTTCAGTTGAACCCGTTACTATAAGGCTGCATCTACCTATTGTTTTGTAAGTTTAGTTGTGATTGGGGCTGCTTATCGGGTGGATTGGACGGATATTTACGCTTAACGGTTCGGCTTATAGATTATCGCCTCATAAATTTACTAATCTGCTAGCACCCAATAAGATATTGCATAGATCAATATCGGGTTAGCGATTATTGAACAATTATCAGACGGTTTATCTGCTAAATCAAATAGACAATAAGGATTACATAAGTAAGCAAGGTTGTAAATAATATATAGACGATCCAATCGCAATCACACTATAGTGGGATAATGAAGCTCTCGTTGTTAATGGCAGTCGTTTTTGTTAGTATACTATATTTGTAAAATAATTCCGGAGAAGAAAAATAATGTATAAACAGACATGTAGAAGAAACAGAATTTAATCTGAGCCCACTGAATTCACAGAATTTCCTTAAGGAACTTAATCCCCTCCTAGTATCCGAGGTTGTGAATTATTTCTTCCCAGGATAGAACAAATTACACACTGGTGTAACAGTACTTCAAACCCCAGTGTTTTAACGAACACAAATGGCCGCAACAAATCACATTTACGTTTTTTGTTTTGTAAGAAAACAGTGCAGAAAAGAAGAGGAGAACTCAGAAATTTCGTATGGAAAATCTAAGGGAATGGTCTGCTATATATAACCAATATGTTGAGTTTAAACTAAGAGGTGCAACACTTCAAAAGGTCTGTCATGACTATTCACGTAAAACGACCATAACGTAAATAGCGATTTACGCAAAATAAAATAGAAATTCAAAACACAGAGGAAAACTAATTTTCTGTTATAAAAATTAATAATTTGGATTAAATAATATTACGTTAATTTTTAATATTAACAAATAAATTTGGTCCAAAAAATTAATCAATCAATCGATCATTTGACTAAATCCAAATCTAAAGCCGAAGCCGAGCCGAGCGAGCGACGACGACGATGGCACGAGGCTTGCCTTCTTCTTAACTCTTTAAGACCTAGAAGAAGAGCAATTGTATATATACCCATCAAAAGTATTTTCCTCTTCCAATATGGGACAATGTCTTTTTGTCAAGGAGGAAAACTCAAATATTTTATTTTTCCTCCATTTTCTATTCACCCTCTTTTAAGCTAAAATAATCTTAAAAACCCCAACAATCCCCCACATTAATGGGAAATGGCTATATCACGGAAATATGCATGAAAACTGTGTGATTCGCAAGCAAGGATTAATCTCATATGGATAAGTAGGTTTCCATTTGAACTTTTCGTTGTAAACTTATGTCGGATATACTCGGTCAATCGGTAGATTTGATATATTTGAACCGTCGAACTTTGGCGTATACCTAGACAATCATAATTCACATAATCAACCATTAACCGTATTTGGTTCTCATTGTTGTGTTCGTTTCAACCATGAATATCGCCTAGTTCATAAGTGCGTGTAGAACTGGCCTTATAAAATTCTCCTTGAAGCGGCTAACACTTCACACTTATATAGGTGATTCCTAAACGTGTCATCCTGTAGATGCATTTTTTGATATACCACATATCAAATTTAGAAACCATTAAAAAGCCTTAATGCTTTATCCTTGGTACTGAACATTGTCTCATCACGAGAATGGACCAAAATTTTAGTTGACAATGTTGAACCGTCATTAATGACTTTATTTGATCTCCTTGAACCTAGATCTTGGGATCTCCAGTCTTCTAGATAGAGTTATCGCCACAATGACTTATGCTTGGGAATAGTCCCTTTCTCATCGATAATTTCTTAAGTATCTCTCTAGTTAGACCTTTCTTAAGTGGATCCAATACATTATCACTTGACTTTACATAGTCAATCGCGATAATTCCTCCAGAGAGCAATTGCCTAATGGTTTTATATCTTTGCCGAATATGACGATATTTACCATTATACATAATGATCCCAGGCCTTCCAATTGCTGCTTGACTATCACAATGCATACATATTGGGACCAACAGTTTGGGTCAAAAGGGAATATCTTCCAAGAAATTTTGAAGCCATTCAGCTTCTTCATCGGCTTTATCTAAGGCTATGAACTCAACCTCTATTGTAGAGTGGGCAATACAAGTTTGTTCGGATGGCTTTCAAGATACCGCTCCTCCACCAATAGTGAGTACATAACCACTTGTGGACTTAAAATCAGTTGAATCGATGATCCAATTTGCATCACAGTATCGCTCAATCACCGCAAGATAATTACTGTAGTGCAAAGCAAAGACCTAGGTATGTTCTAAATATCCCAAAACTCGTTTCATCGCAATCCAATTAGATTGACCTGGATTACTCGTGTGATACTAAATTTACTTATAGCATAAGATAAATCTTATCGTGTACAATTCATGATATACATTAAGCATCCCAACATACGAGCATAATCCAATTGTGATATGCTTTGACCTTTATTCTTTGCTAGTGCAAGATTCACATCGTTGCGACCAAAATACTCATGCAAGTGTACGCGGTCATCAAGTAATAAATTAGTGAGTGGAGTATCGTTTCCACGAAGACTTGTTATTAACTATTGGCTGATTCAAACTCAATTTACTTATCGATTCAAGAGATTTCTCACAAAATATAGAAGTGACTAATTTACTACATATAATTATCAAGCAATGAATGAACTAAAAATCAACCAAAATAGATAGCAATTTTGAATAACAATCAGTAGGAGAGAATATTCCAGGGTCACGGGTTAGCTAACAATTGTGTTGCGTTCTTGGCTTAAAATGACTAATTGATTTATCTCGATTATTGATTGACAGTGTTAATATTACTCATAAGAATATGTTGAATTCTTACTCCCCTATTCAAGCTAACTTAATGCCTATATGTCCATGGAATTTAGATTAACTAAAATGCGTTTATACCTCCTGTATTTCAACCAAGCAAGATAATTAGTTATATTTCTATCCTAATTGTGAATCCGTTCCCCGTGCTCGGATTCAAGAACTTGCTCTATTTAATTCTATATACAATCTAGAATTCTCACTTTCGAGTCAACTTTAGATTTATAGATAGTATTTCACTGTTAGCTACTCAGCAAAATAATTAAGAACATAATTAAATAAACAACCTAATAAAATAAAATCAACTTCGTCAAATTAAACTTCAAACATCAACATTCATGTTTCACCCATGACCCTAGAACAATAGGGTTCTTAGCCACGCATTCTCATGGTAACAATTTCAAGTAATTCCCAAGAACACATAAAAATCAATAAAAGAAGGAAAAAGTAAGAACTCAAGACGAATTCTGTGGTTCCCAAGCTTTGTCATGGCTTTTTCTCGCTTCCCAACCTAAAAGAGGTGTTTTTGGCTTATATTGCATACAAAAGTCGTGGGCCAAAGTTCTCCTATTCCTAGTCCGACTCAACATCAGGGATTGATGCTGGGGTGGATACTTCGCGTCCACCTCGTCCTCTGCTTCTCAGCTTCGCATCCACCCTTTGTTCTTCTATCTCAGCTTTGCTCGAGTGTGGATACTATGGTGATGCTATGGGCCGACTTCACTGCTAAGGGTGCACCAAGTAACCTTCTTTCCAAGATTGGATGTTACGCATCCACCATCTTTTTCTCTAGTTGGAGCATCTTTTCTTCATATTTTTGCTCTCAAAATACCCTAAATCATCACACACAACTCAATTCGTCATAAAACCAATAATTAAACCATGATGGGCATTTTTAACACCAAATAGCAATAAAAAGCGGTTAAAATATGGGGTAAAGTAACATCAAAACATATAGAAATATGCCCAACATCACCATCCCACACTTAAACCTTTGTTCATCATCGAGCAATGTAGAATCAACCCACAACCGATCGAACAAAATTAAGCTTATCGCTATGAAGCCACGCATTTTAATTAATCTTAAGCATCCATGACTTTGGTTGATACCAATAATTAGCCCCTTGTATATGCAATCACATACACTTCCCTTATTTCTTATGCCAACTTCAAAAATATTCAAACAAAGACAACATACTCATAACAATCCTAGCCTAAAAAACAAACTCAATATCACAATGCACTCATGGCTTGAACACCCAACATCATTGTCACGACCCCAAACTAGACCCGATCGTGATGACGCCTCTCGTGAAGACAAGGCCAGCCGACATAATTTCCCAAGTCAACCATTTCCTTTTGTCACGCCCCAAAATTCGAGGAGCGCGACCGGCGCTCAACCGAGTAAACCCGACCGAGCAAGCCTGGCAGGTTCCACACATACTACCCAACCCAACTCACAATTAAATAAGGGATAGACTCCATTAATCAAATTCTATCAACATATAATTAACGATTTCCATTTTATTTTCATTAGCAACTTCATTTCTCCACTTTAAGGGTATTACAAGTTATACACATCATTGCCAAACATCAATATTTCTATTTTAATTTCCAATACCCGACACTACCCACAATCTGTCTACGGAGCCTCTAAATATAACTGAAGAATAATACAGAAATGCCGGCAACAAGGCTCCGACTATAACTTATACAAATACAAAAATAAGACTCCGGGAAGAACAACGACATAAGCCATGCAGGGCCTCGAGGAGAAAGGGGATCACCAATATAGCTGATAGAAAGCGGAGGAGGTGCTACTGCCAGTGGACTGGAGTGTCTGCTATAGAACCACCTACAATCGTAACACGAATGTAGCGCCCCGACAAAAGGGACGTCAGTACATTTGAATTGTACTGGTATGTATAACTAAACACCATTTTACTAGAAAGAACTATCAAACAGATACAAGCAAATAATATGGGCAAATCAAAGAA